>CAUYQV010054015.1:0-22147 GCA_963574575.1 Galagoides demidoff
GCCAAGCTGGTGCGGACTTTTAAAAATGATTTTGAAAATCTCTCTGATGACAACGATACCCAGTGAGGTGCTGTCCAGCTGCCGGCACAGCTATGCCTTTGACACCGAGCAGTGCAGTCTCTCAAAGGACAGTTTCAAATGGATTTAAAGAACTGTGGACATCACTTGAAATTAGGAGCTGGTTAACCATGAAAGAGAAGAAAGGGATGATCTTAACCATCTTCATGATGCTGTTAACCTCTAAATGTGACCAGCTTTTGTCCTTGTTTCAATGAAAAGAAAGCAACATACAAAAAATACATGAATCATTTGATAGATATCTGGGCTCCTTTGGCTATTGTGAACAGTGCTGCTATGAACATTCAAGTACAGGTTTTTATTTGAATAAATATTTTTAACTCTTTTGGATATATATCTAGGAGTAGAATTGTTAAGTCATGTGGTAAATCTAGGTTTAATTTAATGAGAAACTATCAAACTATTTTCCAAAGTGTGTGCTCTTTCCTGGTTTTATCAAGTGATACTGACTTCATGCAATGAGTTGGGGGAAGATTCCCTCCTTGTTAATATTACAGAAAAATTTCTGTATTATAGATACCAGCTCTTTTTTGTAGGGCTGATGTGGTCCAGGACTTTTTTGGTAGGGAAGTTTTTATTACCAATTTGATCTCATTCATCATTATTGGTCATTCAAGAATTCTATTTCTTGGCTCGGCGCCTGTGGCTCAATCGGCTAAGGTACCAGCCACGTACACCGAAGGTGGCAGGTTCAAATCCCCAGCCCGGGTCTGCCAAACAATAATGATGGCTGCAACCAAAAAATGGCCGGGCGTTGTGGTGGGCGCCTGTGATCCCAGTTACTTGGGAGGCGGAGGCAGGAGACTCGCTTGAGCCCAGGAGTTGGAGGTTGCTATGAGCTGTGATGCCATGGCACTCTACCCAGGGGGATAGCTTGAGGCTCCGTCTCAAAAAAAAAAAAATTCTATTTCTTCCTGATTGAGTCTTGGGAGGTTGTGTGTTTCTAGAAACTTATCCATTTCCTCTACATTCTCTATGTACATAGAGATTTAAGTAGTATACATGGAAGATATTGTGTATTTCTTTGGTATCAGTTATAGTGTCACTTTTTGATCAATTTTGAGTTAATCTCTTTATATGATGTGCAGTTAAGAGTTCAATTTTATTCTTTTGTATGTGATATCCATTTGTTCAAGTACTGTTTTTTGGAGAGACCATTCTTTCTTTATTGAATGGTCTTAGAACCCTAGTTCAAAATTAATTGACTTCTAATTCTATTCTATGGGTCTATACCTCTATCCTATACCAATACTGCAGTGCTTTAGTTACTGCAGCTTTGTAGTAAGTTTTGAAATCAGAAGGTACAAATTTGTTCACTTTGTTCTTCTTTCTCAAAATTGTTTTTGGCTATTATAGATCCTTTAATATTCCCTATGAATTTCAGTATTGGTTTTTACATTTCTGTAAAAAAGACTATTGGAATTTTGCTATTGAATCTATAAGTCACTTTGTAAAGTAGTGCCACCTTAGCAATATCAAGTCCTCCAATCCATGAACATAAGGCGTTTTTGCATTGATTTAGGTCTTACAGTGCTTTGTAGTTTAGTGTGTGTCTTACACTTGATTACATTCATTTCTAACTATTTTTGATGCTGTTGTAACTAAATGTGGCCTCTTGGTTTCTCTTTCTGATTATTCATTACTTATGTATTAGAAATATAATTTGAGTTTTGTATATTGATCTTATTTCCTGCAACTTTGCTAAATTCATTTATTACCTTTAGTGGGCTTTTGGGTGTATGAATGAATTCTTGCTGATTTTCTCTAAAAATAGCATTGTGTCATCTATAAACAAGTAGTTTTACTTCTCCCTTTCTGATCTGAATGCCTTATATGCATTTTTTTTTAGTTGCCAAATTGCTCTGGCTAGAAATTACAGTACAGTGTTGAATTAAAGTATTGAAAGCAAGTATCCTTGTTTTCTTCCTAATATTAGAGAGAAAGTTTTCAGTCTTTGACTATTGAGTATAATGTTAGCTGTGAGCTGTTGAGGAAGTTTCTTTCTAATTTGTTGAGTGTGTGTGTTTTTTTTTAAATTCAAGGTGGATTTTTTTCTAAATCAATTGAGATGATTTTGTACTTTTTTCTCTTTCATTCTATCAATGTGGTGTATTGCACTGATTTTCTTCTGTTGAACCACCATCACATTCTTGAAATAAATCCCAATTAGTCATGGTGTTTAGCTTTTTAAATATATGGTTGGATTTGATTTGTTAGTATTTTGTTGAGAATTTTTGCATATATATTCATAGGTGACAATGATGTGTAGGTTTTTTTTTTGTGTGTGTGTGTGATATCTTTGGTTATCAGGGTAATGCTAGCTTCATAAAATGAGTTAAAAGTATTCCCTCTTTTTTGTTTTTTGAAGGGGTTTGAGAAAGACTGATGTTAATTCTTTCTAAATGTTTGGTAGAATATACCATTGAAGTGATGTGGTCCTGCATTTTCTTTGTTGGATGGTTTTTGTTTTCTGATTAAATTTTTGTACCTATTAAATATCTATTCAGATTTTCCATTTCTTCTTGAGTAAGTTTTGGTAGTTTCTGTGTTCATTTTGTCTGGGTTATATAATTCTCTTCTAATCTCATTTATTTCTATAACAGCAGTAGTAATGTCCCCAGTGTCATTTCTGTTTTATTAGTTTAGTGTTTTTTTCCCTTAGTCTTTTAAAAAATTTGTTAAGTTTGTTGATCTTTTCAAAGAAGCAACTTTTGCTCTTATTGATTTTCTCTATTGTTTTTTTCTATTCTCTAGTTTATTTAATCTTTGCTCTAATCTTTGCTTTGTTTTTTAAGCAAAGAACCAATATTATTCATATGATTTAACAAAATTGTGTGGACAGAGATCACATAATGACAAAGCCAAAACCTTCCTGGAAGTAGATATTAAAGATATGGGTTTTTTTTGAGACAGAGTCTGGCTCTGTCACTTTGGGTAGAGTGCTGTGGCATCATAGCTCACAGCAACCTCAGACTCTTGGGCTTGCGCAATCTTCTTGCCTCTGTTTCATGAGTAGCTGGAATTACAGGCAGGCACCATGACACTCAGTTAGTTTTTTTCTTTGTAGTAGAGATGGGGTCTCACTCTTGCTCAGGTTGGTCTTGAATTCCTGAGCTTGAGCAATCCACTTGCCTTGGCGTCCCAGAGCGCTAGGATTATAGGTGTGAACCACAGTGCCTGGCCAGATATTAAGATTTTTAAGCTTAATATTTACCATGTATTGGGGACCAATCTCTTCCCATGGAACATATTTCTGAAACTAGAAGTGCATCAAAATATGATCAGACACATGAAGACTTTTGCTTTGCACAAAGCGACTGTGATGGATATGAATAAAGCCAAGTCAGCTTCTATTGAAGGGAGAGAGAATTATTCTTCCATTTGCAGAAAAAGGGTCAATGGGCTCTATAAAACCTTGTCATGAGCTCTGTATAACTCTTATTCCACAAAAGACATAATAGAGTGCATATTTCATATCCTTATTGCGAAGGCTATAGATGAGGGGGTTTAAGACTGGTGTTACCACAGAATATATGAGTGTAATGATCTTGTGCATAAAAGCTGCATTGCCAGATGGGGGACTCACATACATCACCATTATGGTTCCATAGAACAGAGACACCACAACCAAGTGGGATCCACAGGTAGAGAAGGCCTTTTGCCGTCCAGCTGAAGAAGGAACCTGAAGCACAGCTCTGAGAACCAGGATGTAGGACCCAAGAATGTACAGAAATGTGAGAATGATGATGAGAGAGCTCACAGAATGGAATACATGCTCTATGATGGGGGTAGAGGCACAGGACAATGCCATCAGTGGGTCCACGTCACACAGAAAGTGATCAATGATGTTAGGACCACAGAAAGGTAGTTGAGAAATAAAGAAAATGGGAATCAAATGTCCAAGGAAACCAATGAGCCAACAAAGAGACACCAAAATGCCACAGAGCTGGCCAGTCATGATGAAGGGATAGTGCAGTGGGAGGCAGATGGCTAGGTACCGGTCATATGCCATGACACATAGGAAGAAACATTCAGTTGTGCCCAGGGAGAAGAAGAAGTAAAACTGAATGAAGCAGCCAGAGAAAGATATGGTTTTAGTTTTGGAGAGAAAATTGACCAGCATGTTGGGGACTGTACAGGTCACATACCAGATCTCCAGGAAGGAGAAGTTGGCCAAGAGCATGTACATAGGGATATGGAGTCGGTGGTCCCACCTCACTGCACAAATGATGGCCATATTCCCAGTCAGAGTCAGGACGTAGACCAACAAAATCATTGAGAAAAGGATGAGCTGCATTTTCCAGGGACCAGGAAAGCCCAACAGGACAAACTGTGTCACAGTAGATATCTCTGAGTTATTCATAGTCTCCAGACTGTGAAAAGAATCAGATAGACAATGGCAACTTACTTTGCTGCTGAGGCATCTTGGAGCTTTACATGGGATAGGGAGTTTGACTCATGCAAGCAAATGTATTGGATATTCTAAAAGAAGTCTTAAGCAAATCCTAGTCTATTCTGATGGAGTCTTTTGGCCTTGATTGATTCTTTGTAAATTCTAGTCTGTTGGGATTTTCTGTGGCAGTGAACAAAAATCAGTTCGATTTTACCTTTTTTAATATAAAGAAATGTTGAAATAGAGGCAAAAATGATTTTTTACCTAAGTTTCTTTTAGTGAAAGTTGTTTATATGAAGCAATTACTTAGTGACATTCACTAGAAACTATGGCGACATGTATGCCATTATTTCTAATAGATTTGAATCTGAGACCTTTCACAGATTTGAATGATTTGTGCTTTCACATTATTTCATATTCTTTCGTCCCAGAGCAATTTCCATAAGGATAATTTATTTTTTATCTGTTTTTTAGTGATACTAGGAGGAAAATCAGCAAGAATACTTAGATGATAAAACTTTTTATATATTTTGCTTTTTCCTATATAAAGACATTTATATTATAGTCTAGGTCACTTACCAATTTGGTATTCAATTATTGTTTTTAACAATAAAAGGTCACTATGATTCAATCCCTAATTATTAATTTCACATGATTAGTTTATCATGCTTCATATTCATTTAAAATGAAATATTTCAATATACAATATGTATGGGAGAAGAAAACTATAATCACCAAGAGATTCTCCTTTAAAGCTCTTCTTATTATACTGTCAGAATTTTCAAAATTCACTATTTGGAAGATTGTATTTTAGTCCATTTAAGAAAGAGCCCCCAATATTCAAAATAGCAAGATACAAAAGCATGAAAGATGTTTTGAAAAAAAAAATTACCCATCTTCCAAAATTTGCTCTTATTTTCTTAGAACACTGTTCTAAAATTTGCTCTTGTTTTCTTAGAACACCATCACCAAAGAATATACATTGTCTTTTTCTTTCTTTCTTTCTTTTTTTTTTCTTGAGATAGAATCTCACTCTGTGGCCCTGGGTAGAATGCCATGGTGTAACAGCTCATAGCAACCTCAAACTCCTGGGTTCCAGTGAGCCTTTTGCCTCAGCCCCTTGAGTAGCTGGGATGACAGATGCCTACCACAACACCCAGCTAGTTTTACTATTTTTAGTAGAGACAGGGTCTAACTCATACTAAGGCTGGTCTTGAACTCCTGAGTTTAGGCAATACACCTGGCTTGGCTTCCCAAAGTGCTAGGATTACAGATGTGAGCCACTGTGCCTGGCCAAGAAGATATATTTTCAAGAATAAAATACAGGTCTGAGAAAAGTGCAATTGATAGCTTTAACATACGAGAAACCTTCCAAAAGGTTTTAAAAAGATACCTTTAACTTTTTGGATTGATGAGAGGAGAATTTGCTTTAATTTTTTTTTTTTTTTGAGACAGAGTCTCATTTTGTCACCCTCAGTAGAGTGCTGTGGCATCACAGATCACACTAGCCTCAAACTCTTTAGTTTAAGCTATTCTCTTGCCTCAGCCTCCCAAGTAGCTGGGACTACAGGCACCCACCACAGCGTCCAGCTATTTTAAGAGAGGAGGTTTCACTTTGGCTCAGGCTGGTCTTGAACCTGTAAGCTCAGGCAATCCACCAGCCTTGGTCTTCAAGAGTGCAGGATTACAGGTGTGAGCCACTGGCCTGGCCTTAATTTTCTTTCTTTCTTTCTTTTCTTTTTTTTTGATTTGAGATGGAGTGTTGTTCTGTTGCATAGACAAGAGTGTGGTGGCATCATCATGGATTACTGCAACCTCAAACTCCTGGGCTCGAGTGATCTTTCTACCTCTGTCTTCTGAGTAGCTGGGACTACAGAGACGTGCCATCATGCCCCACTAACTTTTCTTGTAGAGGTGAGTTCATGCTGTGTTGCTCTGACTGGTCTTGAACTCATGGTCTCAAAGATATCCTCTCACCTCAGCTTCCCAAAGTGCTGAGATTACAAGTGTGAGCCATGGAACCAGACCCTTAAAATTTTGTGACTGAAGTACTCTATATATAGTATTTGATAGAAGTAATTTTTTTGTATTTATAGTATTCATTGAACATAATCAAATATTCACATAGAAAAAACCCTTCTATTCAGTGAAGTTATATCAAATAAGATACATGTATTTATAATTGTGCAGTTGTTGCAAGCTATACAAATTAGCACTGCATAATGTGAACTCTGAATCCACCCATACGAAAGCAAACATAACCTTCCTACTGAGCTAGTTACGTCAAAACAGGTTGTAGTCTGGGGGACAAGAAACCAAGAAGAGAAGGAAACTGAAAGGTGAGTTTTGAACTAGGATGATTATGAGGAGCTAAGCCTGCTTTTATAGTCATTTTGGTGAGCCATCACGAAAGAATGGTTCTCCACTGTGGGTACTGTACACATTCTCCATCTTTCTAAACAAGACCCCCCTTCTCTACAAGATCAGCAAGGAGTGATGCTGAGAGCAGCCACTCACCTCCAGAACAGAGCAGCAGCAGCCATGATTCTGACAGGTTGGATGCACAGACTTTGACCACAAATCAAAACGCATGAGACTGAGCTTCATGTATTTGAGCTATAGACTACTGTTGTTGATGTTCAAAACAACAAACAAAACCCTTGTCAAAGACTGTGAGCCCCAGGGAAAGCATGGTAATTGAATTTCACAGAAGATTTCTAATGAGATTGTAAGAAGCACTTTCTAATTTATTCACCATTAAATTGTATGTGAGATCTTACTCCTCAGATACATAGATTTGCTTTTATCCTTTCTTCTTTTTTTTTTTCTTAGAGACAGAGTCTCACTTTGTTGCCCTTGGTAGAGTGCTATGGCGTCACAGCTCACAGCAACTTCCAACTCTTGGGCTTAGGCGATTCTCTTGCCTCAGCCTCCTGAGTAGCTGGGACTACATGTGTCTGCCACAACGCCTGGCTATTTTTTTTTTTTTTTTGTTGCTGCAGTTTGACTGGGGTCGGGTTTGAACCCGCCACCCTCAGTATATGGGGCTGGTACCCTACTCACTGAGCCATAGGCACTGCCCCTTCCTTCTTTTTTAAATGTCACTTCTCCTGAAGGTGGTAAGGAATGGAATGGATGAAGAGGGGGAGAATTGAGAGAGAAGATTAAAAAACATTCCATTTTACTCTTGGTTTCAGTCCCAGTGGAGAAAGCTTGTTCCCTACTATTTTTCTCAGAGTCTCTAAAAATTGTATCATTCCTTGTGCCTTCACCACTTCCCGAGAAAAGGAAGCCCTGTGGATGCCTTTGGCACCACTTAGTGCACTTATTTTGGAAAGCATAAATTGCATGTTGATCTAAACAGGTTAAGGGATATTTTTTCTTTTGGTTCTTAAGCTGAATGAGAAACCAATATTCTTTGATATGCAGTCTCTTGAGCATATTGAACAAACAAATGTCCAGCTGAGAAGGCTCACCTGTCTCCCACACGCCAGGAGGCTGTCCTAGATCATCCTGGGGGAAGCCTGTAAGGAGGGCACATAGGTTTCCTTCTTCACTGGATCCCATGTGGAACTCATGTGGGAGAGCTCCATGTGTGCCTTATTTCACTTCTCTTACATCCCGTGATGCTGGTGGCTTGTTTCTCACTGTGTTGAAACCATATATTGATTCTAATTGGTGTCTCATTTTATCCACTATTGAGAATTCTCAAATCTCTCTTCATGTGATCCTATAACTTTCCATATTGTCCCCAGAGACCTTCTTACTTCTTGCCTGGGGATTTCATTGATAATGTTATTTATTTTTATATATTTTTGAGACAGAGTCTCATTATGTCATCCTCAGTAGAGTGCCATGGTGTCACAGCTCACAGCAACCTCAAACTCTTGGGCTCAAGCAATTCTCTTGCCTCAGACTTCCAAGTAGCTGGTACTACAGGCACCTACCACAATGCCCAGCTTAGAGATAGAGCTTTATCACTCTTGTTAGAGTGCTGTGGTGTCACAGCTCACAGCAACCTCCAACTCCTGGGCTTAGGCTATTCTCTTACTTCAGCCTCCTGAGTAGCTGGGACTGTAGGCACCTGCCACAACGCCTGGCTATTTTTTTGTTGTAGTTTGGCTGAGGCTGGGTTTAAACCCGCCACTTTCGGTATATGGGGCTGATGTCCTACCCACTGAGCCAAAGGTACCACCCCCTGCCCAGATATTTTGTTGTTGTTGTTGTCATTGTTGCGTTAGCAGGCCTGGGCCGGGTTTGAACCCACCAGCCCTGGTGTCCTAACCACTGAGCTATGGGTGCTGAGCCATTGATTTTATATATATATATATTTTTTCTCATATCTTTTTTTTTTTATTGTTAGGGATTCATTGAGGGTACAAGAAACCAGGTTACCCTGATTGCATTTGTTAGGTAAAGTCCCTCTTACAATTGTGTCTTGCCCCCAAGAAGTGTGTCACACACTGAGACCCCACCCCCCCTGCTTCCCTCTCTCTTCTCTTTCTTTCCTCCAACCCTCTCCCTCCTTCTCTCTCTCTCTGCTCTCCCCTTCCTCGACCCCCCCACCATATACTAGGTCATTAATTGTCCTCATATCAAAATTGAGTAATGGATTCATGTTCTCCATTCTTATGATGCTTTACTAAGAATAATGTGTTCCACTTCCATCTAGATTGATACAAAGGCTGTAAAGTCTCCATCTTTTGAAATGACTGAATAGTATTCCATGGTATACATATAACACAGCTTGTTAATCCATTCCTGGGTTGGGGGGCATTTAAGCTATTTCCACATTTTGGCGATTGTAAATTGAGCTGCAATAAACAGTCTAATGTAAGTGTCCTTATGATAAAAGGATTTTTTTTCCTTCTGGGTAGATGCCCAGTAATGGGATTGCAGGATCAATTGGGAGGTCTACCTTGAGTTCTTTGAGGGTTCTCCATACTTCCTTCCAAAAAGGTTGTATTAGTTTGCAGTCCCACCAGCAGTGTAAAAGCATTCCTTTTTCTCCACATCCATGCCAGCATCTACAGTTTTGAGATTTTGTGATATGGACCATTCTGGCTGGGGTTAGATGGCATATCAGGATGGTTTTAATTTGCATTTCTCTAATAATTAGGGATGATGAGCATTTTTTCATATGTTTGCTAGCCATTCTTCTGTCTTCTTTAGAGAAGTTTCTATTCATCGCTGAGGTTAGATTGTATCTCAGGGTGGTTTTGACTTGCATTTCTCTAATATTTAGGGATGATGAGCATTTTTTCATATGTTTGCTAGCCATTCTTCTTTTTTCTTTAGAGAAGGTTCTATTCATCCATTGATAATATTTTAAGTAAATTTACCACCAAGGATTATTGCACGTACAAATAGTGTGCTACATTAACTCTGAGAAGACCCCATGGTCTCCTTAAGTTTGTGCTGTGTAAGCCAGGTATGTGGGTTTGTGCTATGGGATACACCAAGCTCCAAATTAAATGTCTTCTTGAAGGACTAGTTTTATTAAAAAGAAAATTTTATATTGCAATGTTTATATTAAAATGTTTATACATTTTATTGGCACTCTGTGTATAGTTTATGATAATTTTTAACATAAAATTCTGAGTTCCAAAGAAATATTATCCTCAAATGCCCCATGTTCGCTGATCGCTGTTGCTAAACATGCTTTGGCGGAGAGATTGAAAAACACTGTACAAGAGCATTTCGTCACCTAACACCAGCAGGCTCACCTTCTGCACAACCTAATGTCGGTGTGAAGTGCCCACAATTAAAAGGGTGTGTACTCAGTCTAAGTAGATTGGCCTCTTTCTCAATGGTCTTTTCAGCATAGGGTTTGGGTACAAAAGTGGAATTTTTTCTTGGCCTAATTCTCTCTGAATATTTTTCTAGCTGAGATTTTGCCCCACAGCCTCTGTGAGGCATCAGTTGCTCTGTGGTTGATGGGGAAACTGCTGTGTACTAATACAAATATATCAGGGCATAGTTTCATATGACATGTGATATTGGGGTTGTCACAACTGATTTAGGTTGAAACACTATGAGTAAGAAGGATACCCAGATGGGGCTGGGCACTTTGGCTCACACCTGTAATCTCAACACTCTGGCAGGCCAGGGAAGGAGGATTGCTTGAGCTCAAAGTTGGAGATCAGCCTGAGCAAGAGCGAGAGTCCATTTCTACTAAAAATAGAAAAAATTAGCTGGGCGTTATGGCAGGAGCCTGTAGTCCCAGCTACTCAGGAAGCTGAGAAGGAGAATCGTTTGAACTCAGGAGATGGAGGTTGCTGTGAGCTAGACTGATACCACAGCACTCTAGCCTGGGCAACTTAGCAAGCCTCTGTTTCAAAAAAAAAAAAAAATTAAGGTACTCCATTAAAATAAAAGGGATACCTAGTTGGGAGTAAAGGTGTTTGAGATTAAATCAGAAGACTGCTCATGCTGAAGTATAAGACTTATACAGTGCATCAGGAGGAGAGAAGACTGAACAGAACAGCCTATGGAGTGAGGGCCTTGAATGGCAGGAAGGCGAGTTCATACTTTATCTGTAAGGGACAGAGGTGTGAAATACAGAGATGAGCAGTGTATCCTGTTCTTGGTGTGAAAGACTCTCAAACAATGGCAGATGCCCATCAGTATGGTTTTGTGTGTATGTGTGGCTTCTTCCCTCATTGTCTTTAATAATATTTATTTTTTGAATTGAAAAGATTGCACTCTCTCTCTTTTTGGTTTTTGAGACAGAGCCTCAAGCTGTTGCCCTGGGTAGAGTGCTGTGGCATCAAGCTCACAGCAACCTCCAACTCCTGGACTCAAGCAATTCTCCTGCCTCCGTCTCCCAAGTAGCTGGGACTACAGACACCCGCCACAATGCCCAGCTATTTTTTGGTTGCAGCCGTCATTGTTGTTTGGCGGGCCCAGGATGGATTCAAATCTGCCAGCTCAGGTGTATGTGGTTGGCACTTTAGCTGCTTGAGCTACAGGCGCTGAGCCAGATTGTACTCTCTTGACAGGCTTTAGGTACACAGGTAGTTGATTCTTTCCATTAGCTAAGATTAAAACCCATAAAGATATGTCACAGAAAAAGACTATATATATGTATACACACAGAGGGTGCCAAAGAATGTACACATTTTAAGAAAGGGAAAAACCATATTACAATTGTAATGCTACGGTCACGTTTAACTTTTGCAATTACAAGAGATACAAAATACAATGCATAAGATAAAAAACATCAGTATATAATTGAGTATTAAAAATTTAATACAGCTTTTCTCTCCTAAAATGTTTATATATTTTATTGGCATCCTTTGTATATACCCCCCACCGCCATATAATTACTCAGCGAGGCCATGGATGTTTAAATGTTTTATTGAGTATTTATTATTATGAGCTGACCTTGAACTCTTCTTTTATTAAATCATAACTGTGTACATTACTGCAATTAGGTGCAATGTCCTGATTTTCTATATAATTTGGAATGCTTACATAACTCTTAAAGAACTGTGCAAGATAAGTCTCCTTCTCCATTCGAGCATGAACCAGAATGTACCTACTGAAGCCATTCTCTGGTTATTACAAATAACTAACGTCAGAAGTGACCAATTCAGCTTCTTTTTCAACAGTGTCTCAGTTTTGGCTAATTGTTTAATCCTAGGACTTTCTTTAGGGCATTTTTCATGTCTTTGTTTCGAAGACTATAGATAAGGGGATTTACGAGTGGAGTCACTACTGAGTATACCAGAGTGACAATCTTTTGCATTCCTGCTGGGTTCCCTGATGTTGGGCTCACATACATCACCATGAGGGTTCCATAGAATAGAGACACCACTGTCAGGTGGGACCCACAGGTGGAGAAAGCTTTAGTTCGACCAGCACCAGAGGGAACGCGAAACACAGCTCTGATGACCAGAATGTAAGATCCTAAGATGGAGAGAAAGGGCCCAAAGATAATCACTGAGTTGAGAGTGTAGCAGATAAGTTCAGTGGAAGGTGCAGAGATGCAGGCCAGTGCAAACAATGGGCCTGGGTCACACACGATGTGGTCAATGACATTGGGTCCACAGAAGGGCAGTTGGGAGATAAGTACGATGGGGACTGGATAGCAGAGAAATCCACTCACCCAGCATACACAGACCAGGGTCACACAGACCTTCCCAGTCATGATGGAGGGGTAGTGTAGTGGGCGACAGATGGCCAGGTACCGATCATAAGCCATAACCGATAAGAAGAAACACTCTGTTGTACCCAATGAAAAAAAGAAATAGAATTGGAGGAAGCAGCCAGAGAAGGAGATGGTCTTAGTCTCAGAGAGGCTATTGATCAGCATGTTTGGGACAGTGGAAGAAACGTACCAGATCTCTAGAAAGGCAAAGTTTCCCAAGAGGAGGTACATGGGTGTGTGGAGCCGCCTGTCCCACTTCACAGCACAGACAATTGCCCCATTCCCCAGCAGCGTCAGCAGGTAGAGAACCAGGATTACCGAGAAGAAGCAGCTCTGCATCTGCCTTTCACCTTGGAAACCCACAAGGACAAACTCAGTTACAAAGTGCATTGTTCTGTTCTGAGGTCCCAGAGCTGTTAGAAAAACAGAAGTAACCAAGAAATGAGTAATAGTCAACATTTATAGATTTTTCAAACACGTGCTGGAAAATATGCTAAGTTTTTACATATATTATTTTACTCCATCTTCCTAATGACTCTTTGAGCTGTAGGGAGGTATTCTTCGTATTTCTCTTTTACAGATAAGGAAACTGAAGTTTTAGAGAGATTTAGGAAGTTCACATATGGTGCAAAGTAGTAACTTCTAGATACACTGGCCTGTTTGGAGATTGCTTTGGAACAAACCTCACTTCTTTCAAATGTTTCTATAACCCTGAGTTTCAGTAGGGTTTTGTCTTCATAATAAAATCATTGCCCCTTGATATAGGTATAAACTTTGGACATGTCCCTTTACTTTGAAGCAAAATTGAATGTAAACCTGAAACTAAAATAGCTACTAAACTGCCATCTAGACAGAGCTTCTCATGTACAAGTCCAATAAAAAGCAGATAATAATGAACTGTGGAGTAGGGGTCTTGAGCTTCCTTCCTTTTGCTACTCCTAGGGAGGTGTCCCAGAGCACCTAGGAACCTGTAAAATGGTTTGAAAGCTGCGTGTCTAGTTCCCTCTAGAGCGCATTCTGCCTGGTGGCATCTGCATTTCCCAAATAATCTACCCCATTCCTCTCCTGAGCAGCTGTTCTCTCAAAGCACTTCTTTATTTTTTTTTGAGACAGAGTCTCACTATGTTGCCCTGGGTAGAGTGCCATGGCGTCACAGCTCACGGCAACTCTTGGGCTTAAGACATTCTCTTGCCTCAGCCTCCCAAGTAGCTGGGACTACAGGCACCCATCACAACGCCCAGATATTTTTTTGTTGTTGTTGTTGCTGAGGTTGTCATTGTCCTTTGGCAGACCCAGGCTGGGTTTGAACCTGCTGGCTCTGGTGTATGTGGCTGATGCCCTAGCTGCTGAGCTACTGGCGCTGAGCCAAAGTGCTTCTTTATGTTGAACAAAATTTGTCTCCTTTATTACTATTTCTGTTGATCCTGGGACTTCCCAGGTCAACCAACAAATTTCAAACTAAGTCTAATTCCTTTTCCATGATAGTAGTGATAAGGTCCTTAAATAACTGAAGGCTGCTGTTATGTTCCCTGCACATAAGTGTTTTGCAGGCGACCATTTCCTGCCACGTGCAGCCAGCTGCACTGTTCTCTGTCAAGGCTCAGCTCTTGAGGCACCCTGCTGCTGCTGCGAAGTCAATGTCACTAGTAATAAAATCACGTGCCTTCCTTTTTGCTAGGAATTAAGCTCTGAACTCTACAATTTGTCTCATCATCTTCTTGCTTTTAACTAAGGTAAATAATGAATAGAAGCGTTGCCTTAGGATGTGCAGAGATCAGAAAGATCATGCTGATATTGGCTGAATTAGAAGTTGAAACAAAACTGAAAACCTATTTTTACTAACAATCTTTTTGAAACTACTGGTTCAAACTTATTTTTATGTCCTCAATTTTCCTGGCTAAAGTTTGGAATATTTGGCTGGGTAAACCACTTATCAATATTTTAAATTTAGCAATATGTTGACCTTAAAAGTAGGATAATTGACTATATTTTATTAATGTCTTCTATAAGATACTCACAAAATTCCATCCTTATGTCATGTATACAATCTGCAGAAAACAAGAGGCCTGCTTCTCAGTACTTGATCAAACCTGGAGCAAGCCAGAAAAGATAAATGTTTTATTGCCAAGGTTAACTTTGGATATTCATATTAACAATGTTTTTTAGAATAATATAAAAAAAGTAAATAAACATACTTTTTATGAAAATGTAAATTTTGTCCAAGCAAGTTAATTTAATGGATTATAATAAAATTACATGTATCAAAATTTTCAAGAGAATTGTAATTTTATAAATCCTTCCTCCCTCCCTCCCTTCCTTCCTTCACTCCCTCTCTCCTCTCTCTTTCTTCCTTCCGTTCCCCTTTCTTTCTTTCTTTCTTTCTTTCCTGTTTTCTTTTCATTCTCTCTCTCTTTCTCTCTTTCTTTCCTTTCTTTCTTTTCTTCTTTCTCCTCCTTCCTTGCTTTTCTTGTACTCTTGCTCTGTTACCTGGGCTACAGTGCAGTGGCATCATCATAGCTCATTCACTCATTGCAACCTCAAACTCCTGGGCTCAAGCAATCCTTCTGCCTTATCCTCCTTAATAGCTGGGACTACAGGCATGTGCCAACATACTTGGTTAATTTTTTTATTTTTTAATAAAGATTGGGTCTTGCTTTTTCTCAGGCTAGTCTCAAACTCCTGGCCTCAAGCAATGCTCCTGCTTCAGCACCCAGAGTGCTAGAATTATAGGTGTGAGGCTGTGCCCAGACAAGAATTATAATATTAAATATTCTTTCTACAACTATACTTATATTTGCCAGAATTCATGCTATGATTTTTGGTTGGAAGATATAGTTATTGGTCTTGCAACGAAAAATAGGTTGGTTGCTAAATTTAAGTTGTAGCATTTTATCCATTTATATATTTATTCAGGCATTAACAAGTGTTTATTTACTGTTTATTATATTCCTAGTAGCATGCTAGGATCTGAGGTATAATGGTGAACACACAAAACAAACAAAATTCCTCTCCTTTTGGAACTTATGCTTTATAAAAACAATCAAGACTGCCCCATGGCTCGGTGCCTGTGGCTCAAGTGGCTAAGGCGCCAGCCACATACACCTAAGGTGGCGGGTTCGAATCCAGCCTGGGCCCGCCAAACAACAAGGATGGCTGCAACCAAAAAATAGCCGGGTGTTGTGGTGGGCGCCTGTGGTCCCAGCTACTTGGGAGGCTGAGGCAGGAAACTTGCTTGAGCCCAGGAGTTGGAGGTTGCTGTGAGCTGTGATGCCATGGCATTCTACCAGGGGGATAGCTTGAGGCTCTGTCTCAAAAAAAAAAAAAAAAAAAAAAGACTGCCCCTTGTGTCTGTACAGTCATGTGCATGGACAAGGGATTTCTTGAGCTATATGTTTTACAGCATGCCCCCTAGTATGCTATGGGCTCGAAAAAAGATATTTATTCCAGTTAAAAATAAATAAGTCTCTGTAGCAGAGGTGGAATGATAAATTTTCTTTGGCATAAATTAGATATTTTGGGTTTTGCAAGAGAGTAGGCAGAAAGACATGAGACATGAATTCACTTTGTTCACAGGCCAGGAAGTTCTTGACACCAAGAAAAGAAATGTAATTCCAACTCATGATACCTAACCAGGAACTGGACCTCATAAGTCTTGACTCCAACCTGATCATTATTTGATTTCATAATGTCCAAGACCTTGTTGGTATTATTTGTGCTGCAGTGAAATTTTGGTTATCTATGGAATATAGAGTCAGAGGAAGGATAGATAAGTCAACTTCACAGATAATTTGATATTTCACTGCATCCATTTCTCTTTCCCCTCTCCAATGCTCACCTATTAGTAGCTGAAATGGTAAATTTAAATTCGTCTTTTTTATCTTTCTCTTCACCTCAAAGTGATAGTACAGGTGAGCAGTTGGACAGAAGAGGAGGAACAAAGAGCTTGGGTGCTTCATTCTGTATGAACTGATAAGGGAGCCAGATCCACCTCCATAATCCCAACCACCTGCTGGGAATTTAAGCCACTTGCCCTGGGAAGAACAGTTTTTTAAAAAATTTATTATTTATTTACTTATTTTTATTTATTTTTGAGATAAAGTCTCACTATGTCACCCTTGGTAGAGTGCTGTGGCGTCACAACTCACAGCAACCTCAAACTCTTGGGCTTAAGTGATTGTTTTGCCTCAGCCTTCCAAGTAGCTGGGACTACAGGTCCCGCCACAACGCCTGGCTATTTTTTTTTTTTTAATAGTTGTCATTGTTGTTTTAGCAGGCCTGGGCTCAAACCCGCCAGCTCAGTGCAGTTGGCTGGTGCAGAACGGTTTTTTTTTTCCTCAGTAGGGAAGAACAGCTTTGAAATTGTAAGTGTAGGCGTTCTTTTAGACATTTATATTTTTAAGGTTCATCTGTAGGGTAGATAAAGAGAGTTTGCTGCCTTACTTCTTTTTTAGTTTCTACTTGCCATTGGTCATTTGTCAACAACTCTGAAAAAAATAAGGACAGCCTACTTTAATTGTTCCTGCTAAAAGATAATCTGTAGATAAGAAATTCACTAATTTTGCGAAGTGCTACATGCTACATTCTCACTGAAGGAAAATTAATGATCCCTCCAAAATATCCAAGATATTTGAGCACCATCTTCCCTAAGGGAAGAAAGAGTATAGTGGGAACACTGTGGTAACTGAGTGAGCCCTTAATGTGAATATGTCATCCTGGAAACTCTTTAGGAGTAAATGTTGGAAGAAGAGAAGCAAAGGGACATCAGGTTTTTCTTGCAAAGAACAAAGGAACCAAGAATTAACAGATTTATATAAGAACCACGTACTCTTAGCGTCTGACAGCAGTGAATGAACTGATGCCACAGACCTTCCTCACATACCTGCTAGCATTTCTGTCTCCAGGAGGAAGAGGAGAGGGAAGCTCTGGCTGCAAGAATCTCTTCATTTACACAGTCTTTAAAGCTGTGTCATGGATGGAGAGTATTATTTATGGCTCCAAAAGCTTGCTTTCTTTAGTACTCTGAACAAAATGAAATGTGTTTTTCATGTCAGTGATTATTAAGAGCTTACCAATCTCTCCTGAATAGGATCCATAGCTCCCTATGGGAGGAACTTACATTCTGTATCTGTATTTCTGTGTATGCACTTAATTCTACCAGTTTGTATTTTCCCCAGTGGTTCGCCTAGTGAGACACAGAAGCAGGATAAGTATCTAGCAGAGGCTGGGAAAACTTTTGTCTGTGTGGGGATAGCCTTCCTCTAAGGAACTGATCTACCTAGAAGGAGGAGGAGGTTGATGGAGGAGGAGAGAGAGAAAGAAAATACATGCGTGTATCTAGACATATGTGTTGTGTGTGTGCACATGTGTAAGTATGATCTCTCCAAGATAGACTTATTTCATTCTTTGTTTGTAATCTATGTGTAACATTTATCACATACCTACTGTGTGTACCCTGGGTTAAATGCTGAGTACACAAAGATAGACTCCAACAAGGTGAAGACTTTATGAAGATTATGTATTTATTTTGGGTTCAAATATACAGATATGAAGCAAATTTTTATTATATAATTTGAACCTAGACTTCCTTCATTCTTAGTGCCTAAACTGTAATTTTTTAACTTAGGTTAAAAGATTCTTTGTCCAGATATAGTTTACTTAGTTTTGTTATTTTCAACATAAGATAATCTTCTTTTTTAAGTCTAGGCTGGGCATGGTGGCTCACATCTGTAATGCTAGCATTCTGGGAGGCCAAGGCAGATGGATCACTTGAACTCAAGAGTTCAAGACCAGCTTGAGCAAGAGTTAGACCCTGTCTCTACTAAAAATAGAAAAAGTAGCCTGGTGCTGAGGCAGGCCCGTGTACTCCAAGCTACTCATGAGGCTGAGGCAAGAAGATCACTTCAACCCAGGAGGTTGAGGCTACTGTGAGCTATCATTCCATTGCACTCCAGCCTGGGGCAACACAATGAGACCCAAAAAGAAAAAAGAAAGAGCAAAATTTAAGTATAGCTTGAACACATCTGTTTGAAAAAGTTTGGTCTTCTATAAAAGTGGATTGGCAATGCTGTTGACTGACATGATGCAGTATTAATTCTCTAAGAAATATTAGGGGAGAGAGGACAAAGAAGTTGAGGCAGAAAACCTGAGGAGAGATTAATTCAATCACAGCAAGAGCTCAACTAGAGAACACAACTGAGTTTAGAGATGAGGCTGTGTAAGTGTAGAGTGGATTCTTAAAAATGTAGTTCCTGAAGAGACAACCCACACAATGGGAGAAAATATTTGCAAACTACCAATCTGACAAGGGATTAATAAGTAGAATATATAAGGAGCTCCAACAACTCAATCAGCAAAAAAGAATCCAATTAAAATATAGGCAAAGGGGCGTGGCACCTGTAGCACAGTGGTTATGGCACCAGCTGCATATACCAAGGCTGGCAGACTCAAGTCCTGCCTGGGCCAGCTAAACAATAAGGACAACTGCAACAGAAAATAGCTGGGCCTTGTGATGGGTGCCTATAGTCCCAGCTACTTGGGAGGCTGAGGCAAGAGAATCGCTTCAGCCCGAGTTTGAGGTTGCTGTGAGCTGTGATGCCACAGAATTCTATCCAGGGCAACAGCTTGAGGCTCTGTCTCTAAAAAAAAAAAAAAAAAAAAGGCCAACAGGTATATGACAAAATGCTCAACATAATTAGTTATCAGAGAAATGCAAATCAAAATGGCTTTTATCAAAAAGACAACAATGAATTCTGGTGAGGCTGTGGAGAAAGGGGAATCCTTGTATACTGTTGGTTGGAATGGGAATTAGTGTAACCACTGTGGAGAAAAGTATGGAGGTTCCTCAAAAAACCCAAACTAGAACTACCATATGACCCAGCAGTCCCATTGCTGGGTATATATCCAAAGGAGGAGAATACAGTATATTAAAAAGATATCTGTGGCCGAGTATGGTGGCTCATGCCTGTAATCTTAGCACTCAGGGAGGCTGAGGCTTGTGGATTTACTTGAGGTCAGGAGTTTGAGAGTAGCCTGAGTCAGAGCAAGATCTTCTCTCTAAAAATACCTGGGTATTGTGGTGGGTATCTGTAGTCCCAGCTACTTAGGGGCTAAGGGAAGAGAATTACTTGAGCCCAAGAGTTTGAGGTTGCTGTGAGCTATGATGCTATGGCACTCTACCAAGGGCAACAAAGTGAGACTCTGCCTCAAATAAAAAAAGAAACATCTGTACTCCCATGTTTTTTGCAGCACAATTCACAATAGCCAAGATACGGAATCAACCTAAGTGTCCATCAGTGGGTGAATGGATAAAGCCATTGTGGTGCATATACACAATGGAATACTGTATAGCTACAAAAGAATGAAATCCTGTTATGTGCTACAACATGGAGGGCAATGGAGAACATTATATTAAGTGAAATAAGCCAAGCTTGGAAAGACGAATGTTGGCTGGGCACAGTGGCTCACGCCTGTAATCCTAGCACTCTGGGAAGCCATGGCAAGAGGATCCCTTGAGCTTAGAAGTTCGAGACCAACCTGAGCAAGAGTGAGACTCTGTCTTCTCTACTCAAAATAGAAAAATTAGCCAGGCATTATGGCGGTTGTTCGTAGTCCCAGCTTCTCAAGAGTCTGAAGTAGGAGGAGGTTGGACCCAGGAGTCTGAGGTTGCTATGAGCTGATGCCAAGGCATTCTACCCTGAGCAACAGACTAAGATTCTCTCTCAAAAAACAAAAACAAAAACAAAGGAAAAGACAAATCTTACATGTTGTCACTCATGTAGTTAAATTGAGGGAGTTAAATTGAGGCCAGGTGTGATGGGTCATGCAGGTGGTCCTAGCACTCTGAGAGGCTAAGGCAAGAGGATTGCTTGAACTTAGGAGTTTAAGAACAGCCTGAGTAAGAGCAAGACCTGGTCTGTACAATAAATAAAAAAATTGGCCAGGTGCAATGGCACCTGTTTGTAGTCCTAGCTACTTGGGAGGTGGAGACCGGAGGATTGCTTGAGCCCAAGAGTTTGAGGTAGCTATGAGCTAGGATGAGGCACCTGCACATTACTTAGATGACAGAGTGTCTCAAAAGCCTGTGTAAAGTAAAATAAAGTATAATATAATTAAAAACAATTGCTCTTTTAGGGACAGAGAGTAGAATGATGGTTACCAGAGCCTGAGACAGGTAAGGGGGGCAAAAAGATAAAGGGGAGATAGTTAATGGGTGCAAAAATAAAGGTAGATAGAATGAACAACATTTGATAGCACAACAAAGTGACTATAGTCAACACTCAGTTAGAATATACTTTAAAATAAAAGAGTGGAATTGGAATGTTCCTAACACAAAGAAATACTATGTAGTAAATACCTGAGGTGATGGGTACCCTACTTACCCTGATTTGATCAATTCACACTGTATGCTTATATCAAAACATCACCTGTATACTATAAATATATACAACTATTATGTACTCATAATAATTAAAAATTTAAAAAGTTAAAAACAAAGTAGTCCCTGGGCCAGGAATAGTGGCTCACACCTATAATCCTAGCACTCTGGAAGGCTAAGGCAAGGAGGATTGCTTGAGCTCAGGAATTCCAGAGCAGTCTGAGCAAAAGTGAGACCCCATTTCTACTAAAAATGGAAAAATTAGCCAGATGTGGTGGTGGGCATAGTCCCAGAAGGCTGAGGCAGGAGAATCACTTGAGCCTAGAGTCTGAGCTTGATGTGAGCTAGGATGATGTCATGACAGTCTAGGCAACAGAGCGAAACTCTGTCTCAAAGAAAAAAGAAAGAAATACACATTCTCTGGACTTTTCCAGACCTAATAAGTCAGAAACTCTTAATATGGGGTGTGGGAATCAGTTTAACAAACGTCCCAGGTGTTTGTAACATACACTGAAGCTTGAGAACCTCTTTGGAAGAATCAGTTTTAACAAACTTCCCAGGTGTTTCTTTTTTCTTTTTTTTTTTTTTACATACTATATATTTTATTTTTAGTATATAGTTTTTTTTTTTGAGTATCCAAAAAATTCAAAGTCTTCATTTACTTCCCCCTTAACAGTATTTACCTTATCAGTTTAGAATTACCATTATCAGTTCGGAATTACCCCCCTACATTTTTATTTTTCTTTTGAGACAGGGTCTTATTCTGTCATCCAGGCTAGGGTTCAGTTACCTCGTCATAGTTCACTGCAACCTTGAATTCCTGGTCTCAAGCAATCTTCCTGCCTTCGCCTCCCAAAGTGCTAGGACTACAGGTGAGAGTCACTACACCCGCCTCTGCCACTTTTATTTTTTTATTTTATAGATTCTTTTTTTTTTTAGGTGCTATCTCTTTTTTTTGTCTTTTTTTTATTAGATCATAATTGTGTACATTAATTCTATCATAGGATAAAGTGTGTTGCTTCCATATACAGTTTGAAAAACTCTCATCCAACTGGCTAACATAGCCATCATGTCTTTCTCATAATTGTGTTAAGACATTTATATTTGGCCTTTAGACAAATTCACATGTACCCTAATAGGATAAATCATA
>CAUYQV010054017.1:0-21820 GCA_963574575.1 Galagoides demidoff
ACCTGTGGTCCCAGCTACTTGGGAGGCAGAGGCAGGAGACTCGCTTGAACCCAGGAGTTGGAGGTTGCTATGAGCTGTGATGCCATGGCACTCTACCCAGGGGGATAGCTTGAGGCTCTGTCTCAAAAAAAAAAAAAAAAAGAACTTCCATTGAGTACATGTGGTGCATGTCTGGTCTGTGAAAATCAGGTCAACTTAAGGAGGTAGGAAATGTAGGGAGGGGGTCAACTATGGAGGTTCTACTGTAATTAGTAATAGCCATATTCTACTTGTATGAAATATTCAGAATAGGTAAATCCAAAGAAACAGAAGGCAAACGAGCGGTTGTTAGGGACTGGGATTAGAGGGGAAAGGGGAATGACGGCTTAACAGGCGTGGGTGATGGCATTCTGGAACCTAGATAGTGGTGATGGTGGCAAAAGTTTACAAACGTACCTAATGTTAATGAACGGTACACTTTAAGATGATTAAAATGGTGAGTTTTATGTTGTATTTTATCACAATTAAAAAAGAAAATAGATACAAAGCAAATTAAGCAGTAAGGACAATTATTAACTCCAAGGAAAACAAAATATTAGACAAGTAGGAATAACATTAATTCACTGCTTGGCTTCTTGTTTTGCAGTCATAACTGAACAATGATCACAGATTGAGCCAAATTTGTGATAGTAACAGATGAAAGGAATGGAAGAGAAGATTTATGTTTGGGGAAGTGGTAATGAAGTTAATAAATCCTCACCTACTACAGTAGCAACAGGTTAAAGGACAGTATCCAAACTGACGAACTGGCTCGGTGCCTGTATAGCCCAGCGAGTAGGGCACCAGCCACATATGACCAAAGCTGGCAGGTTGGAGCCTGGCCCAGGCCTACAACCAAAAAATAGCCGGGCGTTGTGGTGGGCACCTATAGTCCCAGCTACTCGGGAGGTTGAGGCAAGAGAATCTCTTACGCCCAAGAGTCTGAGGTTGCTGTGAGCTGTGATGGCACAGCAGTCTACTGAAGGTGACACAGTGAAACTGTCTCAAAAAAAAAAAAAAACTGGAGGTAAATAATAGCAGCAAAGGTGAGCGTGGTTGCTGTAAGTGGGAACCAAAGGTGAAGCAGGCAGAGCAGGAGAGAATGTGAGCTGCTAGTTTTTATTAACATTCTAGTCCCTTTTGAATTTTTAAGTGTGTACAAGTATTACTTTCATTTTTAAAAATGCATTTAAGGCTCAGCACCTGGGGCTCAATCAGCTAAGGCGCCAGCCACATACACCTAAGGTGGAGGGTTCGAATCCCCAGCCCGGGGCCCGCCAAACAACACTGATGGCTGCAACCAAAAAATGGCCGGGCGTTGTGGCGGGCGCCTGTGGTCCCAGCTGCTTGGGAGGCTGACGCAGGAGACTCGCTTGAGCTCAGGAGTTGGAGGTTGCTATGAGCTGTGATGCCACAGCACTCTACCCAGGGGGATAGCTTGAGGCTCCGTCTCAAAAAAAAAATGCATTTAAAACAAAGAAAAGACAGAAATATTTCTAACCTAACTTTCTAAACTTAAACTGGAAAATCTGTAAGCTCCATAGAGGCCAAGCACAGTGCTCACCATTGCAATCCTAACACTCTGGAAGGCTGAGGCAGGTGGAAGACAAGCCTGAGCAAGAGCAAGACCCGGTCTCTACTAAAAATAAGAAAAAGCTAGACAGGCACTGTGGTGGGTACCTGTAGTCCCAGCTACTCGGGAGGCTGGGGCAAGAGGATCTCTTGAGCTCAGAAGTTTGAGGTTCTGAGCTACACGCCAAGGCACTCTACCCAGGGCGACAGAGTGAGATTGTCTCAAAAAATAAAAGATTGACACAATTATATGAAAATTCCAAAAACATAATACATCAAAATATATCAATAGCTTCTGGGACGAGAGAACATTGACAGAGGCCTAGATGCTAATCGCACCACCTATCTTCTTTAAAAACATACCACAAATAAAACCAAAGATGAGTAGTTAACGTGATAGAGGCAGTTAAGTATAGAGAGGGTAGAAACTGCACAAATGGTCTCCTGAGATCAGGCAGATAAAATAAATATTGTAACCAAGGTGATCAAGCCAGGTGCAAGACTGAGTGTGTGACCCATCTAACAGTATAGAAACTGAAATCATTTTAAAACACTTCAAACCCGCTTCCCAATTTGCAACCTTTGTTAAGAAGAAAGAAACAAGAGACTAGTCTGGAAGAGCCTGTGGAAGAAGGACGGTATGCTTCTCTGTCCCCTGCAGCATTCCCAGGACACAGAATGCCACGGATGATGTCATGGTCGCAGAGCAGGGGAGAGGAGGCTTCATGCCTTCCCCCAAAGAAAGAGGGAAACAGCTGACACTCTAAGTGTTCAATTTCCTTTAAGAAAATCGCCTACTCCACTGTGTGTCCCGTTCCCACCTCCCACAGGGAAGCCGGGGCCAGTCTCCGCACTCCCTTCAGGTGGAACCAGCCCACCTGTCTGCTGGACTCGGCCGATTGGATGGTTAGCAACACTCGCTAACCATAATCCCCGCATCCACAGGAGACTGCAGTGGCTAGAACACGGGATTTAAAATGCTCACTATCACCAGTAACAAGCAAAATTAAAACTCCTCACACCTCTAAATATACCACACGTAGTAACACTTATGAATGTACTTTTTCACTCTCCTGGTTACAGTTCAAACACTCTGTATTTGCAAAGCCAGTTAAAAAAAAAAAAGGAACAATTGAAAGGCGAAAAATTTTAATAAACATTAACCAAAAAGCGTCCTTGTGTGCTAAGAAACATATAGAAAAATTATGAATTTGTTTCAAAGAAAGCTTCCACAATCAGTTTTGTCTAGAATCAGTAACTAAGATTAGAGCTCCCACCTACCCTCCCCCTATTTCTTCCTCTCAAGTCTCAGCCCTGGGGGTGATTCATACTCAAGTGTTATAACTAGCAAGTCTAGGTGAACATTTCACAAGCCATGGAATATATTTTGAATACTTTTCCTTCCCTGATACATTTATAATTGCTTCATTTTTCATTTGCTTGCTTCTCTGAATCATAATTCAACCCCAAACTCTTTGCCAGTTGTCCAAATCTCTTCACATCCTGATGTATCAGATTGTCTATGTCATCTGTCACCAACACCACGAACCCTTGTATATTTTTCATAATCCTCTCCCTTAGGGTGGAGCCTGTAGCTAAAAGGAGTAGGGTGCTGGCCCATATACAGGAGGTGGAGGTTTCAAACCCAGCCCCAGCCCAAAAGTGCAAAAAAAAAAAAAAAAAAAGAAAAAGAAAAAAACAAATAATCCTCTCCCTTAGCTACTTGACCTGTGGTTTCCCAGAAATGATGGGCTCAAATGCCTCCTCAACCTCCCAAGGAGCTGGGATTATAGGTGTGGGCCACCACGCCAGGCCTGAAGTAATAGATTTCCTCCAAACAAAGCAGTCCACATCCCAAGGCAGCAGAATGTCCTGACGCCAAGACTCACCATCCTCCACAACCTGCCCCCAATGCAAGTAGCCCCTTGTGAGCTATGTCGGCCTGCCCCAATCACTGGACCCTCCTTTAAAAGCCCACGACATTTCTTGGCCAGAGAGGATTTGAGGTAGCTTCTCCCGTTCTCTCAAGAAGACATCTGTCATACTAACGATTCCTTTCTTCTTTGTCAATCTTTTTTTTTCTTTTGAGACAAAGCGGTCTCCCTGGGTAGAGTGCCGGTGGCATCAAAGCTCACAGCAACCTCCAACTCCTGGGCTCAAGCGAGTCTCCTGCCTCTGCCTCCCAAGTAGCTGGGACCACAGGTGCCCGCCACAGTGCCCGGTCATTTTCCAGTTGCAGCCATCATTGTTGTTTGGCGGGCCTGGGCTGGATTCGAACCCGCCACCTTAGGTGTATGTGGCTGGTGCCTTAGCCACTTGAGCCACAGGCGCTGAGCCTTCTTTGTCAGTCTTTGTTGTCTCAGTAACTGGATTTTTCTATGATGAGCAATTGGACTTAGACCAAAACCCCTTGTGGTTTTAATAGCAATCTCCTCCAAAGGCTTCTGCCCTGGTCCAAACTGGCAGGAGGAGGGGGTTGGTGCCTGCCAGGGATAGGGGAGGATAAGAGCATGCCATCAGGTCACTGAGGAGTTGGTGGATTGAGAACTGCAGAAACCTAACAACTGCAGTACATGGTCTAAGGCTGCATAAGACATTGAATCCACATGTGCTTTCAAAAGAACTCTGCACATCATTCTGACCTCTCTGGTCCTTGGCCGGTGCCATGTTCTAGGCCAAAGGCAAGCCTGCAAATCTCTTCCAAGTTGACATCACAAGCAAGAGCAGGACCTGGTAGTCCACGTCTGCTGTCACTTTAAACACAGCAAGTTACTCCACACAAATAATGTCCTGGGTCCTCAGGCAGTCAGGGACATACTGCTTTTTCAATCACACCCTTTCCAATACATGCCTGGGGGGTAATGTGAATCAAAACTCACCCTCAGAACTCTTCACTTGCTCAGGTGACACCCTCCATATATGGCAAAACTTTTACCTTCTCTATGCTATTCTGTCTTTTCCCAAGTTTCTACCCTGGCATGTACTAGTCTTTCTAATTATAAAATAACCATTATCTTTTAAAAAATCATGTACATCTAGTGACATAAAAACCCATCCAACCCATTTTTTAGTAAGTATATCTATGCTGTAACAATTTTATTTTGATTTTTTAAAAAATGAGTCTCTTGAATTACTCAGAACTGTGAGGTCATGGAGGATTAGCACTGCCATATTCAAAACGATGCATTTATTCAGGACAAATCTTAATTTTCTTTGTCTTTTTCAGAAGCAGTTGTAGAAATGCCTAAAAAAAAATTAGTAGTATCCACTTAAAACAGCTTTACTGAAACTTGATTCCTTGGGCCAGAGGAAGGTCTTTGCTGTAGTTGATGGTACTAGGGAGAAAAACAAACAAAATTAATGATAGCATACACACAGTATAGAATATTTTCATGTCATTAAAACATGTATCAGATCTGTATATATTAATAAGGTAAACTATGGCTCGGCGCCTGTGGCTCAATCGGCTAGGGCGCCAGCCACGTACACCTAAGGTGGCGGGTTCGAATCCCCAGCCCGGGCCCACCAAACAACAATGATGGCTGCAACCAAGAAATGGCCGGGCATTGTGGCAGGTGCCTGTGGTCCCAGCTACTTGGGAGGCGAAGGCAGGAGCCTCGCTTGAGCCCAGGAGTTGGAGGTTGTTATGAGCTGTGATGCCATGGCACTCTACCCAGGGGGATAGCTTGAGGCTCCGTCTCAAAAAAAAAAAAAAAAAAGGTAAACTATCCAAGTTAAATGTTGGTAAGAAAAAAATTAAGATATAAAACAGGCTCAGCACCTGTGGCTCAATCGGCTAAGGCGCCAGCCACGTACACCTAGGGTGGCGGGTTCGAGTCCCCAGCCCAGGCCCGCCGGGCAACAATGATGGCTGCAACCAAAAAATGGCCGGGCATTGTGGCGGGTGCCTGTGTTCCCAGCTGCTTGGGAGGCGGAGGCAGGAGACTCGCTTGAGCCCAGGAGTTGGAGGTTGCTGTGAGATGTGATGCCATGGCACTCTACCCAAGGGGGACAGCTTGAGGCTCCGTCTCAAAAAAAAAAAAAAAAAGATATAAAACAACATTGAGGGAGGTGCCTGTGGCTCAAAGGAGTAGGGCATCGGCCCCATATACCAGAGACGGCAGGTTCAAAACCAGCCCTAGCCAAAAACTGCAAGAAAAAAAAAACTGTGAAAAAAATCATAATAAAAAATAAAAATAAAACAATGTTGATATGGTGGGTGGTGCCCGTAACTCAGTGGGTAGGGTGCTAGCCACATACACCAAGGCCGGCGGGTTCAAACCCAGCCTGGGCTGGCTAAAACAACAATGACAATTGCAATAACAACAAAAAAAATAGCCAGGCGTTATGGCTGGTGCCTGTAGTCCCAGTTACTTGGGAGGCTGAGGCAAGAGAATCGCTGAAGCCCAAGAGTGTGAGGTTGCTGTGAGATGTGAGATGTGACACCACAGCACTCTACCCAGGGCGACAGCTTGAGACTCTGTCTCAAAAAAAAAAAGGCTCGGTGCCTGTGGCTCAAGTGGCTAAGGTGCCAGCCACATACACCTAAGGTGGTGGGTTCAAATCCAACCCAGGCCCACCAAACAACAATGATGCCTGCAACCAAAAAAAAAAATAGCTGGGCGTTGTGGCGGGCGCCTGTGGTCCCAGCTACTTGGGAGGCTGAGGCAGGAGATTCACTTAAGCCCTGGAGTTGGAGGTGGCATAGCTATGATGCCACAGTACTCTACCCAGGGGGACAGCTTGAGGCTCTGTCTCAAAAAAAAAAAAAAAAGTTGATATGAATCTAGTTTTATAAAAACAAAGGAAACAAAGATCTGAAAATATACATTTCATACATATTATTCATAGTTTTTCTTTTGAGTAGGCACAAGAATAGGAGGCCTGTAACTTTCTTCTTCGTATCTTAATAATTTGTATTGAATTATCAGGGAAAAGAGATATTCTCTCTTTGACACAAATAAAGAAAATATAATAATTTAGAAAATAAGAAGTTCTCTATTAACTAGTCACTGGTTCTTTCTCCTGAGAAAAAAAGTACAGACATTAAGTGGGTTCTAGAAAAAACATAGTTAAATAGTCACCTTTCTGGCTCTCAAGTGCCTAAGAAAAGTAAAAGGGATGTAACACTTAAAAGCACTGAGGCCAGGGAAGGCTGCATGTGTGTCTGAGATGCCCAAAAAGCCACAGCCATGAATGCCTCAGCAACTCCTGACAGGAGCACCATCGTGGGGCACTAAAGCAGTAAGGCTGAGACCCACCGAGCCCACAGCCCAGCACATGGCCCGGGATGGGTATCTCTACCTTCCTCATCCATGCTCTTTATACAACACGTCACCCCATAGACCTAGTTCCACATGCTTTGTTCCACTGTTCTCGATCAAAGTTATTTCTACCGAAGGTTGGAGGGGAATAGACTAAAAGTGAAAGCTGGGTGCTGTGACCCACACTTAGCCCTCTAGAAGGCCAAGGTGGGTAGACTGCTTGAGCTCAGGAGTTTGAGACCAGCCTGAGCATGAGTGAGACCCCCATCTCTAAAAATAGTCAGGCATTGTGGGAGGTACCTATAGTCCCAGGTACTCAGGAGGCTGAGACAAGGGGATCACTTAAGCCCAAGAGTTTGAGGTTGCTGTGAGCTATGATGCCACAGCACTCTACTGAGGGTAACACAGTGAAATAGGAAGGGAGGGAAGGAGGCAGGGAGGGATGGCTGGATGGAGCAGAGTGAAGTGCTGAGCACCAGCCAAAGCTAGACAAGGCTAGAAAAGTAATATTACAAAATAGATACTCTGAGAAGACAGCTGTGGACAATGGTATAAAAATAAAATCAAGAAGACAGTGCAGAAAGCAGAAGAGTATAAAAAGCACATTCCCAACAGCTGTAGGCCAAACCTGCCTTCCCAAACCCTTTTCTTACCAAGTAGATCTTTTCATGTACTGTTTCCAGGCATCGCTGCCAGACTCCCTGCCACCACCAGTGTGCTTTTCTCCTCCTAGAGAAAGATAAAATGATCTCATTATCTTTTGAGCTGTTTCTTCCTGTGTGGGCTCCTCCCTAATATCACAGAAATGCTGTTCAACACTTATCATGCCTGCTTGCAAATTAAAATCAGAATGTTTTGTGTAAAATTTTTCTGGCTTTGCAGCAGTGATTCTTAATCTTTTTTGGGTCTCAGACCCTTTTCCCCAGAAAAAAAACTGATGCCACCATTTCAGGGGTTCACATATCTTGAGTTAAGAGCCTCTGCTCTCATCCCATTAGACATCTGAGAAGAGAATGCAGGCCTCTGGGCAATACCTTGGAATATAAAATATAAGCTTTTCAGGCATGTTAGCTCACAAAAGATTATTTCAGAATGTAAATCATGTTTCAGTTTCTTGGAGAAAGTATTCTAAAATTTACTACTGCTTTTCCTTCACTGCCCTACATGAAAAAGGAGAAATGATTCTCTACATACCAAATGCACCTCCAATTTCAGCACCACTGGTTGGAATATTGACATTTACAATCCCACAGTCAGATCCTTTAGGTCTGCATAAAAAGGGAGGCATGGTCAGAACAACGGACAGGAAATGCAAAACAGAACACAACAAACGCAAATAAACAAACCGAACACAAACTCAAAAGATTCTCAATGCTAAGAAACAGATTTCCAACTAAATGATTTCATCTTTTTTTTCTTAGAGAGACAAAGCCTCACTTTATCGCCCTTAGTAGAGTGCTGTGGCGTCACACAGCTCACAGCAACCTCCAACTCCTGGGATTAGGCAATTCTCTTGCCTCAGCCTCCTGAGTAGCTGGGACTACAAGCACCTCCCACCCTTGGTGTATGGGGCTGGCGCCCTTACCCACTGAACCACAGGCGCTGCCCTGATTTCATCTTTTAAAAGGCCACTCTCTACAAAAGTCAGACTATTGTTTTCAAAACGAACAAATAAAGGTGTACCCAAGCCAGCGGAAGATTCTACCCAAATCTTTGGTGAAGATGCTGCTTGAAAGTCCCTGTTTCACTTCATTATTCCAGGCAAAGACCTCTTCTTCATTCTAAAAGGACAGACATTGGAAGCCGTTAGATGTCATAGTGCTCAGGTCAAAGCTCACAGTTGTTTTTTTTTTCTTTTTCTTTGAGACGGAGCCTCAAGCTATCCCCCTGGGTAGAGTGCCATGGCATCACAGCTCATAGCAACCTCCAACTCCTGGGCTCAAGCGAGTCTCCTGCCTCCGCCTCCCGAGTAGCTGGGACCACAGGTGCCCGCCACAACGCCTGGCCATTTTTTGGTTGCAGCCATCATTGTTGTTTGGCAGGCCCGGGCTGGGGATTCGAACCCGCCACCTTAGGTGTACGTGGCTGGCACCTTAGCCGATTGAGCCACAGGCATCGAGCCCATGGCAGCTAATTTTAAAGCACTAGAAGAAAACTTAGGTGTTATTTGTCTTATCGTGGGAAAAATATGGCCTTTCTAAATGGATGAACAAAAGCATCATTTAACTGAAAAAACATATTTTGTTTAATTTTTAAAAAAATCAAGGCAAATGGCAAATCAAAATCAAAGCTTGTAATGGATTCCTGATGTAATTGATATATAAAATGTTTATATGAACCAAAAAGAATGAGCATGCCACCATTACCATAGAAAGGTAAACATGTAAGGAGATGGTTGTTAATTTGACTGGCGATAGTATCTAAAGTGCTTGAGTAATGATTTTCCCAATTCACTATATGCATGTGTAGCAAAACGCCATGCTGTACAACTTAAATACATACAAGAAATGAACTTATCAAATATCAATAGGAAAGTGGGCTGAATGGTAGTTATAGGAAATATGTAAGTTAAATGCAAATAAATGTTAATATACATAAATAAATCAATGTAACCTATGAACAACTAAGACAATCATTTTGGAAAAGGAAAAGTTGGATTTATAACATAGACTAGGTAAAATGACTTAGATAAGCACTTTGAATATGAAATTCTATTAAGTATTATTATTCCAAAGGTATTTTTAATTCTATACTTTGATCCATTTCTCACTAAAATTTTATATTGATATTCTTTAAACTTCATATAATCTCATAGTAAAATTGTTCCTGATTATCTTTAATCACAGTGTGAATATGTGCATAGAAGATATGGTGATATTTGTTATAATCAATATCGTTTAACTTATTAGCCTTGAGACTTAAGAGCATAATTTAAAAAATTATGGGTTAAAAGTTGCTTCATATTTTAATTTATAGAAATTCTCTGTGGCAGCCATGGTGGAGGTGGTAGGGATGCATTGTTCTTCAGCTCTTTTATCCTGCAATTTTTCTTCCCTGTGAGCATTTCTGGTAGCTTTTCGGGTTTTTTTGAGGGTTTAGTACAAGGGTTTTACACCGTGAGGTGACCAAGAAAATGCTCAACAATGATTTGAAGAAACGAGGACTTATAATATCATCAACAAATAAGTTTAAAGTACCCCAATGGCACAAGGCTCTCTACTCTGTGCTACAGCATGCCAGGATATACATAGTGGGCCTGTCATGGGTGCTGGACAGATGGGTGGGATGCATCTTATTGCCATTTTCTTCATTTAACTTGTTGCTGTATAGGAATGGCCCATATTCCCTAGCCTGGGTTAACACAGCCTCAAGAAAGCCAGTTATCAGAGGGGGAATATTCTTATTTCACATAGTTTTCACTTCAAGGAAATGTTAAACCAACTTTTCCTCCAAGAGAATAGAAAGTAGAATAGAGTGAGATAGGATACCTTTTTAACTTGATTCTACTTGGTCTATAAAACAGTGTAACATTCTCTACCTTCTTTTCCTGAGTAGTCAGAAAAGATCCTGGGGAGATTTTGAGGTCACCCAGCCTTTCATGTGGTCACAATTTTTTTTTCATTGCTCATCCTTCAGAGTCAGCAGTTTGAAAGTGAGAGCCGATATAAGCATCACAACCAAACAGCTCTCATATGATTATGTTTTTATGTTCTTCCCCCACCTCTTTAACTTCTCCTGAGACCTTAAGGGGTGTATGTTGCAAAACTCAAGCAGTAATACATTTAAAATGGTTGAAAGAGTCTTTGTTCTGGGCTTGTAAGTTCAAGGTTTATTGAAACAAGTTGGGTGAAAATACACACATACAACTCTTTAACAACACCCAAGGAGCCTTTTCTCCAGCATATTCAACTCCACATTGTCCGGCTGTGTGAGGATTGGGTAACTGATGTCTCTTTTGCAAGGTGAGAGGATAAGCAGGTAGTGGTAAGTATTATTATTCCTTGGAAAGAAAATCATAATTATGGAAGGTTAAACTTTACTTTACATTCCCACAATGTTCCTTTCACTAAAGGATTCTTCTAAAATTCTAGTGGCTCTACCATGAAATGTTAGGGATGAGAGAGAATGATGATATGTTCTTTGACAATAGCCCCATTCCAAATGGGACTCTCAAATGTCCATATGCATTCAAATTCATAAGAACCTCATGTCAGCCTAACAAAGGTAACCATAACCAAAAGATTTTACCATGTATCTAGTCAAAATCTGATCAATAAACAAAGCTTATTCACTGGAAAAGTCACTTCTCTCTGACACGTATTTTCCTCTTACTTTTCAAAGATGCTAAAAGGTTGAATACTTTAGGTCTAGCAAATGTATTTATTACTTCTAAAGACTTACTAATTTTAAAACATATTTCAAATTCCCTTTTAAAGACTATTATAGATATCTTTTTCTGGAGGGTACATTCCAAGTCCATTTAAATTTCCTTCATTTGGAGTTTAGCTCCAGCACTGGATGCTATATGTCTCCCAGGCCATCCTCCTTTACCATAGGTACACCTGTGACCCACTTATTGCTGCTAATGGTTGTCCCCTGTTCAAGAGCACCCCACTCTTGCCTGAAGGTAGGATCAACTTTGTACTCCAATTTATACTGTGGAGGTCTCCATGGGATCAGTCTAAATCATATCTCCAGGTGAAAGCACATTTCTCAGCTTTCCCCCCTACCCTATACTGCTGCCATCACTTCCTTACTTCTTAGCGTGTTTCCTCAATGACAAGATGCACCCTAATCATTGTCATGAATGCTACTTCTAGCCAATCATACACTTTACATTAGTCCATACCTTGCACTTAGGTGGAAAGATGAGGAAGAATTTTAAGAAAAGAATGTGGGCTTGAAGAACATAAAAACTATATGCAAGAAAATTGGGGAGTCTTCTACAATTCGCAAGCCAATTCACCCAGCACCATTTGTTAAACAGGGAGTCTTTCCCCCAATTTAAGTTTTTGATAGGCTTATTGAAGATCAAATGATGATAAGTGTCTGGGTTCATCTCTTGGTTCTCAATTCTGTTCCATACATCTACCTCTCTATTTTTGTGCTAATACCATGCTCTTTTGATCACTAAAGATTTATAATATAGTCTGAAGTCTGGTAGTGTGATTCCACTTGATTTCTTTTTATTTCTGAGTAATGTCTTGGCTATTCAAGGCTTTTTCTGTTTCCATACAAAATGAAGTACTAGTTTTTCCAGATCTTTAAAGTATGACATTGGTGCTTTAATGAGGATTGCATTAAATCTGTAGATTGCTTTGGGCAGTATGGACATTTTAACAATGTTGATTCTTCCCAGCCATGAGCATGGTATGTTTTTCCATTTGTTGACATCTTCAGCTATTTCTTTTCTCAAAGTTTCATATTTCTCTTTATAGACACCTTTCATGTCCTTTGTTAGGTACAATCCCAGATATTTCATTTTCTTTGGCACTACTGTAAAGGGAATAGAGTCCATGACTGTTCTTTTCAGAAGACGGAAACTGGACCTACACCTTGCACCTCTAACAAAAATTGACTCTCACTGGATAAAAGACTTAAACCTAAGACATGAAACCATAAAGATTCATGAGAGTGCAGGGAAAACACTTGAAGAAATTGACCTGGGAGAAAACTTTATGAGGAGAATCCCCAGGGCAATTGAAGCAATACCAAAAATACGTTACTGGGATTTGATCAAACTAAAAATCTTCTGCATTGCCAAGAACACAGTAAGTAAAGCAAGGAGATTGACCTCAGAATGGGAGAGGATATTTGCAGGTTACGTTTCTGACAAAGGTGTGATAACCAGAATCTACAGAAAACTCAAACTTATTAATAAGAAAAGAACAAGTGATCCCATTCCACTATGGGCAAGAGACCTGAACAGAAGCTTCTCTGAAGAAGACAGGTGCATGGTATACAGACACATGAAAAAATGTTTGTCATGTGTCTGTATACCATGCAAACATCTTGTTTGTCATCTTTAATCATCAGAGAAATGCAAATTAAAACCACTTTGAGATACCATCTAACTCCAGTAAGAGTAGCCCACATAACAAAATCCCAAAACTACAGATGTTGGCAGGGATGTGGAGAAAAGGGAACACTTCTCCACTGCTGCTGGGAATGCAAACTAATATGTTCCTTTTGGAAAGAAGTTTGGAGAACACTCAGGGATCTAAAAATAGACCTGTAATTGGATCCTGCAATTCCTCTACTAGGAGTATATCCAAAAGACCAAAAATCACTTTGCAAAAAAGATATTTGCACCAAAGTATTCATTGCAGCTCAATTCATAATAGCCAAGTCATGGAAGAAGCCCAAGTGCCCATCTATCCATGAATGGATTAATAAATTGTGAGATATATATATATAAAATATACCATGGAATAATATGCAGCCTTAAAAAATGGAGCCTTAATAAATTATGATAAATAAATATATACCATGGAATAAAATGGAGCCTTAATAAATTGTGATAAATAAATATGTATAAATATTTACCATGGAATACTATACAGCCTTAAAAATGGAGCCTTTACCTCTTTTATGTTTACATGGAGAGACCTGGAACATATTCTCCTGAGTAAAGTATCTAAAGAATGGAGGAAAAAGTATCCAATGTGCTCAGTTCTATGACACCTACTTATACTTACTCACACTTTGTTATGAGACATAGAACACAACTATAGCCCAGGATGAAGGAGAGAAATGGAGTGGGAAGGGAGGGGAGGGAGAAGGTTTGATAGAGGGAGGGTAAAAGGTGGGACCACACCTAAGGAGCATATTGCAAGAGTACAAGTCAAATCTGTCAAGTGTAGAACATAAATGTCTTAACACAATAATCAAATAAATGAGTCGAAAGCTATGTTGATTGGTTTAATGTAACCACATCAGGTTGTATAAAAAAAATCAACACATTGTACCCCACATATGCATAAATGTATTCATATCTATGTGTATTTGACTTAATAAAAAAAAAGGAAAAAAAAATTGGGGAGTCAAATAACTAGACAGACGTTTCTCAAAAGTTCCAGTACTTGTTAAAGGTACAAATTTCTGGGTCTCATTTAAATCATGGAATCAGAATCTCCACAGGAGGGGATTGAGAAGCTGTAGTTTTAACAGTTATGCCAAGTGATTCTTACTATTAGTAAATCTGGGATACGTTGAACTAGAACAAAATAGACGAGGGTCAGTAAACTTGTTCTGTAAAGGGCTCAATAGTAAATATTTTAAGCTTTCTGAGCCATATGGTCTCTGTTGCACTATTCAACTCTGTCATCGTAGTTTAAAAATAGCCATAGACAATATGTAAACAAATGAGCATAGCCATTTTCCAATAAAACTGTGTTTACAAAAATAAATGACAGGCTAGATTTGGCCTAAGGGTCAATTTGCCAACCCTTGAAGTAGACAATAGGGGGCATAAAAGTGCTTTGTTCTATAATGATTTGGCTGCTAAAATTTGGTATTTTTTTCTTCAGCAAAATGTTTACAATATTGTTGATTAGGCAAAAGAGCTTCCCAGAAGTAGAGAAACATTTCCAATATTCTGACCTCATTCCCAGTCCTTGAATGTCACTGGCCTTGTCATGAGGTCATTTAAATATACATTTCAGAGGGGAGATCCTTTTTAGAGGCCAAGTCTGCCATTCTTTCATGCTGATTCATAATATTTCCAGAGGCCATCCCATCAGGACAGACTTCTACTACTGCAGGGAGATTTGTGGACCTTTTTCATTTGTGTGTGTGTGTGTGTGTGTGTGTGTGTGTGTGTGTGTGTGTGAGAGAGAGAGAGAATGGACAGGGTCTCTAGAACTAAATACATAAAATAAAATTGGTGAATTTTTATGACACTTATTCTCAGTATGAAGTTACTTGAGCCTTCTATTAGCTGAACAGTGTGTAATTAACTTTATGAAGTCTTATTAATAGCTTTCCTTTGATTGAAGGATTTTATATTCCTCTTTACAAATTATATGCTGTTATTATGCCAATGGAAAATTTAAATATTTGGCATAGATCTGCTGCAAAATAAACAATTTTACATTCAAATCAGTTCCCTTTAATTAGGTTCTCGAGTTTTATTACCACATATTAGAACACACTGAAAAGAATTCTGTTCAATCCAGGTAACTCACATTCATCTTTAGGTGACCCTGAGAGCAGCATAAAACAAATGCTCAGCTCTGCAGCCAGACTATTTACTGTTAGACTGTGACTTTGGCTACTTGGAATACATTTAATTCACGTGAAAAAGAATAGTGACAACTTTCTCATTAAATTGACTTTAGCCTCTGAACTCTGGGCCCACATATGTTTGTTCTGAAGATGGCTGCTTGTCGGCAGATTTGTGCCTGCTGCATTGCTCCGCAGAGTCATTCCAACACAGTTTGGAACTCTTTCAGGTCTTGATCTATTTTCAGGAAATCTCAGGTTTATTTTGCATTCAGCATTTGTGATATTTGAGAAATTTAGTGCTTAAGAGTAAACTTAATTAAAATTCCTGTTGGGTGGACAAGGATCAATGGTTGTCTGGCGGGAAGCCAGTATATATTACTGAGATGATTGTAAGGGGCTCCAGGGACCAATTTACTGTGTGTATAATGTGTATACCCTCCTCAAGTATCCCTCAGCCAAAAAGAATTGCTTCTCCAAATGTTATGCTCCTCTTACCAGGCATCCTGCATTTAGTGATTGATCTCTTTCCTGAATTCTGGACAACTTAGAAGGGATAGTCCATCTCAAAAGCTCTCCATCATTACACCTGAGTCCTCATCCAACCACTCTATCTGCACAATTACGCTTCCCTCACTTCCTCACTAGTATTTTAAAGAATATGCTAAAATATACCTCCTATGCCCACAAATATCCATCTGGAAGTCTCTAGTCCAGAGAATCCAGCCTATTGTACCTTCCAGGGCTCAAATGAAAGATTTTATGGCCTCAAACTCTCAGCACTGATGTAACATAACGTCAGTCATGCTGTGGTAATTGTACATTTACTTATCTACTCTTTGACTAAATAGCGGGTTGCTTGATAAAGAGACTGGATGTTAATTATCTTCTATATACACCATACTTCCTGTGGTATTCAAAAGCATTCAGTACAAGTTTGTTGAATAGATCGAACTAAAGTGGCTGGAAACCAGAGACCCACAGACATAAGGCTCAGATTGTGTCCCTTAGAGGCATGGTATAACATAAGCATTTTGTTTAAGTAATTGACTGGAAGGGCCCTTTTAGCAGAAGAGGGAAATGATAAGGTAGAAAAGAAAGAATAGGGTAGAAAAGCAGGACAGGGTAGAAGAGAAAAATAAGCCAGAATATCATTCTGATGGGGACTATCTAACTCTGATCTTACCAGGCAGCTCTGGAGCATGAATGAAAAACACACGATTTTACCTGGAGTTAAGAGGGCCAACCTTTACAATTACTCACCATAGACTGACCTGAGGCAGCGAGATAGGACACATAATTTTCAGGAGGAGAGAAGCTAGACAAATGACTCTCAAAGTTTGTTATCCAGAATAACAGCATTTACAATCACTTTGGAAGTTGTTAGGAATATAAATTATCAGCTCTACCCTACTGAATCAGAAATTTAGCTATTTGTTTTAGTTAGCCCTCTAGGTAAGTCAGATGAAAGCTAATGTTTGAGGACCACTGGTATAATAAAATTCTCTAAGAAGGGAGCTGGTGATGGTCATGGTTGTTGAGTGACAGCCCAATACTCCTAGCAGTTGGGAAATGGGTGCTCCTGTAGATTAAGAACATTTAAGAGTTGACAAAAAAGGAATTTTCTAATAGCCAGCAAAATGAAGATGTTCACACAAATCCTTTAGATCACAAAGCAAAATGCCCCAACATGGGTGAGGAGAGTCAAGTCAGGTTGCCTAGAAATAGAATGACCTGATACTTGTTTGGGTAGACAGATAGTCAGTGCCTGGGAAGGCAGCAACATTAAAGATTATGGAAAGAATTCCCCATAATTTTTAAAATGAACAGAGGACACAGATGAGAATCAGAGAATCAAAGCAGAGCTTTGGACCAATTACTGAATAAGAGGAAATGTCCCGATCACAAGTGACAAGACCAGAATCAAATTGTCAGAACAAAACATATGATGTATGAAGAGGAGACGCAGCAACATTGACTCAGTTGCAACTCTTCCATTTGCAAACATACAGCATCTTATATTTACCTGACCTAAAATAGAATCTGAGGCGGGTAAACCTCAAATGGGTTTTTAACTAGCTTCAGAAATTAAGGTTAGAGAGGAACCAAATCATAAAGTCCAGCAAATAAGGACTATGTCCTTTCAAACCAACACACTTAAGTGTTATATAAAATGTGTGCTAGAGCCGGGAGTTATAGAAAACTGTAAGGAATAATGTCTACACAAATAGACCATTCCATCTTTGTTATGGAATCTCCAAACTACTTTTCTGTAATTTACGTCCAAAGTGATAAGCTGCTACAATGATATAATTTACACTTTGGTATATCTGAAAAATGAGATTGAATTGGCTGCGATGCTGTGATTTCTAGCTCCCCCAAATTTCATAATCTCTTATAGCTTGACAAGCTCGTTGAGTAGAAGAGGAAGCCAGGAGGTGAGGAAGCAATTTGTAAAAAAGTATGCAACCCTAATTGACTTCTATGAGAGAAGAAAAGAAAACAGACATAAATACAGATGAAAGCAGTAGGGGAATGTTTAGTAACTAAGATGCAGATTCTCTCCTTAATGGAGTCCCTACCACATATTAAGTCAAAAAATCGGTCTGTTCTCTAGCTGATTAATCAGTAGTGGCAGACATATAGCTGTTGCTAGCTGGCACTCTACTGTCTCAGCATATATTTACTAACTGGCCTGTAATTACTTTTTTGGAACATTACCCGACACTGTTTTAGAGGAAGAAAGAATTCATTCTCTGTGAAACAAAATAAATAGGCCTTGTTTCTGGCAGGCAACTATACCCAGCTCTATCATTTGAAATGGTAGATGTAAACTTTAAAAAAAATCTACATCAATATTCTTTTTTCAAAGCAAGCATTTCGACACTGGCTATTTTAAGTGTTCTCTGGCATTATATATTACACAAGTTAGTCAATAAATCATGTTACTATTTAATAGTAGAAGCTATAGGATCTATATCCTTTATTTCCACTGATGTGCAGTGACCGTGAATTGCCTTCCAAATCATCTCTAAACTCCTCTTCACACTAGCAGCCTGCACCAGTGGTTCTCAAATTGGGTATAAATTACAATCACCAGAAAGGCTTGTTAAACCCCAGCTCCCCTCTTACCAACACCGACGAGTTGAGTTTCTAGTTCAGTAGTTCTGGAGTGGGACCTAGGAATTTGCTTTTTTTTAACCAATTCCAAGTTGATGTTGTCCTTTCTGGTTCACATGTTCCACTTTGGGACTCCTGCTCTAACTTCAATTTTGTGCTTTTTTTCAAACACCCCTTCATTAGATCACTTTTCTCATTGTTCCCCTAAGAAAATCCTGTACTCTAAACAAATTAATCCAACTACTGAATCCATTCTTAAGATGTAATCAAGTCCTATCTTCTGATGTCCATATTTTCAGATTACTTACCCTACTTGTTGCATAATGGTAGACTCGGTATACACTCAGCACTATTTAATATATGTAATGTTGCAATAACTAAATGAGTTTATTAAAAATTTTATCTGTATTAAGTGGCTACAAGAAACATTTTATTTATAGATTAAAATCTAAAATCACATATTATTAAGGATCAGTGATCTTTTTTAAAACAGTTAATACCTGGTTTATTGTAGGTTCTTAAATATTTGTTTAATAAATGACTCATGTAGTAACCTAGTTCTACCATCTACTCAAATCAGAATGCTCCCTTACTAATTAAAATCGAGAATTTATCATGTTGAGATAATTTAATTGGCTAAAAAATTAACTTTGGTTGAAATGAAACCTGCCCTTGAAAAGTTCAGTGCCTCTGACTTGTGAAACAAATTAAACTTAATTCGCTTCCATATAATAGCTACTCAGGTATTCAAACTAATTTCTCCATTGCATCAGATTTCTCCTTCCAGTGCAGTATCTTCTAGCCCTCTAACCCATTCTCATGGAAGAGTTTTTAGATCTTTCATCCACTCAGTTAGTTATGTTATATACAGTTTGATTTATCAATGCCCTTCTTAAAGAGTGGTTCTCGTATTTTAACACAACACACCAATGCAGAATCCACATGAAATAATCTCTCTTTCAATTCAAAATGCCTCCTGTTCATATAATGTATTCATAAAATATTTAAGTCAACACAGTACACATATATAATATTACCATCAAGTAACTCCTAACAATGTTAATATTCTTCTTCTTCTTCTTTTTTTTTTTTTGAGACAGAGTCTCATTTTGTCACCCTAAGTAGAGTGCCATGGCATCATAGCTCACAGCAACCTCAAACTCTTGGGCTCAAGCAATTCTCTTGCCTCAGCCTCCCTAGTAGCTGGGATTACAGGTGCTTGCCACAATGCTTGGCTATTTTTTTTTAATGTTAATATTCTTAAGTCTGAATTTATAGAATAGAATTTTCCAACCTGCAAAATTTCATATTCTGAAGGCCTGATAAATATCTGTTAGTAGATTTAACTCCTTATTCTAATATATTAAAATACTTTTGTGTGTTTATACCATTCTCCATTGGAAGAGGTTCCTTTTCCTATTTAAAATGTGTTTATTATTTAATATGCTAGCTGTGTATGGCACCATTCATACAGTCTTGTATTTTCTTTATAAATTCTCTGTTAAAATGTATATATTCAAGTCACTGTTATTCATTCATCTTTCATTCATTTGAGTGAATATTTTCAGATAGTACATTAGTTTTCAAATAATATATTGATGAGAAATAAAAGGAAGAGGTGATTACATAGTTGATTTAACAAGTCTTAGGTATTACACGTTATTGAAATGATTAACTAAAAGAAACCAAAAGAAAAATAAGCCTTATATACTTCACTTATTACAAAAATAAATAAAATCTTGGAAGAGAATTTGGGATAATGTTCTCCAAAACATAGCAATATTAAAAATAATGTTTAGACCTTCTGTGTTTAATAAACTCTCTAAACTGCTAACCTCAAAAAAATACTGATCAGAAACAGGCTATGGAAGCGTCCTATTGCATTTTGTGTGTTCCTTAAACATAAACAATTATCTCAAAACTGATTCAGTGCTAGGAACATGTAGGTAATATAATAAATAATTGACTAAATGATCTTCTATTTTCCTCATTAATCAAAGACTGTATAGGATTAATAAAAACACATGGTTTGCTGTGCATTGATGACATCATTAAATACAACAGGGATTTTATTAATGTTGAAGATTAACAGTTACTTCAAGTAATTGTAAGATCCTAACATTTTTTACTACAAGGAAAAGGTAATAGTTAAATAGAATTTCAGGGAATCATAGAGTACTACTAAGCATATGATACACCCATGTCTCTAGTTAAAAAGTAATTTTTTAAAAGCTAAAATTACATTATTTGTGAAATTGCTTTGTAAGGATCATTTTAGTTTTCTTCAAAATAACTAGAAATGTAGGGAGGGAAAAGAAGGGAAAAATAATTATTTTCAATTCACATATAAAGAAACTTGGATCTGTAAAGTTAACAAAGGACGTCTAAAGGATACACACACACACATACATATGTAGCAAAGGCTTAAATAATGAAAAAATACCTATACACATAAATATGTATACACAGTGGGGAAAGGACAATCCCTTCAATAAATGGTATTGAGAAAGTAGCTATCCATAAGCAGAAGAATGAAATTGGATCCTTCTCTCACACTATGTATAAAAATCAACTCAAAATGGATAAAAGACTTAAATGCAAGACCTAAAACTATAAAGACACTAGCAAAATACTTAGAAGAAAAGCTCCATGACATTGGTCTGGGCAATGATTTCTAGGATAGGACTTCAAAAGCACAGTTAAAAAAATAAAGATAGATACATGGGATTGCACTGCATCATACTCATAATAAGGAGTTAATATCTAAAATATATAAGGAACCCAAACATATCAACAGCAAGAAAACAAATGATCTCATTTAAAACTGAGCAAAGAATCTGAACAGACATTTCTCAAGAGATACGAATAGCCAACAGATATATAAGAAAATGCTCAACATTTCTCATCATCAGGGAAGTGCAAATTATCACAACAATGAGATATTATCTCACACATGTTAGAGTGGCTATCATGAAAAAGAGGAATGATGACAAGCATTGGGAAGTATATGAGAAAAGACAACCCTTGTACACTGCTGGTGGGAGCTGAAGGAGAGTATGCTAAGTGAAATCAGCAAGTCAAAGACAGACAAATGCTGTATAATCTCACTTATATATGAAACCTTAAAAAGTTGATTTCACAGAAACAAAGTAGAAAGGAGGTTACCAAAGGCTTGGAGGAGGAAGAGTAATGGGGGGAGGTGTAGAGAGCTGTTGATCAAAGGGTAAAAAGTTTCAGTTAGACCAGATAAGTAAGTTTTAGTGATGTATGCCCTTTATGGTGACCACAGTTATTAATGTCACAATGGTATTTCATATTTGGTAAAAGAACAGATTTTTAACATTCTAACCACAAAAGAAGAATTGGTGAGATGAGGGATTTGCTACTTAGCTTGATCGACTCTTTCTACAATATATACTTAGATCAAAAAGTCACATGAATCCCATAAATATACATGATCATTATTTGTCAATTAAAAATTGTTTTTTTTTTTGAGACAGAGCCTCAAGCTATCCCCCTGGGTAGAGTGCCATGGCATCACAGCTCATAGCAACCTCCAACTCCTGGGCTCAAGCGAGTCTCTTGCCTCCGCCTCCCAAGTAGCTGGGACCACAGGCGCCCGC
>CAUYQV010054019.1:0-116663 GCA_963574575.1 Galagoides demidoff
TGTCTGGGAATTTACCTAACAAAGGACATGAAAGACCTCTATAAAGAGAACTGTGAAACTCTAAGAAAAGAAATAGCTGAAAATGTTAACAAATGGAAAAACATACCATGCTCATGGCTGGAAAGAATTGACATTGTTAAAATGTTCATACTACCCAAAGCAACATATAATTTTAAAGCAATTCCCATTAAAGTTCCACTGTCATACTTTAAAGATCTTGAAAAAATAATACTTTGTTTTATATGGAATCAGAAAAAACCTCAAATAGCAAAGACATTACTCAGAGATAAAAACAAAGCAGGAGGAATCACACTACCAGACATCAGACTATACTATAAATCCATAGTGATCAAGGCAGCATGATATTGGCACAAAAACAGAGAGGTAGTAGATGTATGGAGCAGAGTAGAGAACCAAGAGATGAACCAGCTACTTACTGTTATATGATCTTTGACAAGCCAATTAAAAACATTGAGTGGGGAAAGGATTCCCTATTTGACAAATGGTGCTGGGCGAACTGGGTGACCTGTGAAAGACTGAGGTTGGATCCACACCTCTCACCACTAACTAATATTGACTCTCACTGGATTAAGGATTTAAACTTAAGACATGAAACTATAAAAATACTGGAAGAAAGTGTAGGGAAAACACTTGAAGAAATTGGCCTGGGTGAAAATATTATGAAGAGGAGCCCCTGGGCAATTGAAGCAACATCAAAAATACACTACTGGGACCTCGTCAAATTAAAAAACTTCTGAGCAGCCAAAAGCACAGTAAGTAAAGGAAGTAGACTTCCCTCAAAATGGGAGAAGATTTTGCTGGTTATGTCTCCGACAAAGGTTTAATAACCAGAATCCATAGAGAACTCAAACGTATTAGCAAGAAGAGAACAAGTGATCCTCTCTCAGGATGGGCAAAGGACTTGAAGTGAAACTTCTCTGAGGAAGGTAGGTATATGGCCTACAAACATATGAAAAGATGCTTGCCATCCTTAATCATCAGAGAATGCAAATCAAAACTACTTTGAGATATCATCTAACACCAGTAAGACTGGCCCATATCACAAGGTCCCAAAATCACAGATGCTAGTGTGGTTGTGGAGAATACTATGTAGCCATTAAGAAAGATGGAGAATTTACCTCCTTCATGTTTGGAGCTGGAACATATTCTTCTTAGCAAAGTATCCTAAGAATGGAAGAAAAAGTATCCAATGTACTCAACCCTACATTGAAACTAATTTATAGCTTTCATAGGAAAACTATAACCCAATTTTAATGCAGGAATATGGGGAGGGGGGAGAGGGAGATGAATGGAGGGGGGAGGGTGGGTGGAGGGAGGGTGATTGGTGGGATCACGCCTATGAGGGTACATGTGAATCTCTCTAATTGTAGAATATAAATGTCTAAACACAATAACTAAGAAAAGGACATGAAGGCTATGTTAACCAGTTGGGTGAAAGTATTTCAAATTGTACACAGAAACAGTACACTGTACCCCATGATAATATTAATGTACACTGCTATGATTTAGTAAAAAATAAATAAATAAAATATAGTTCCAATTCCTGCTATGCAGAAGTACTGCTGTAATGAGACATTTTTCTTACTCTGTGTGCCTAGTCTAGAAGGCCACCCCCTCATTTATTGCTATAAAAAATGATGATAAATGACATATAGTAGGAAGGCTTTGGTAGTTTGTCATGTATTCAGTTCTTTATTCAATACAAGTTAGTTTTGATTAGCTGAACATTCAATTAATCACTTCTTATAAGTAGGAAGGAAATGATCTGAAAACAAGCCAAGTTCCACCCTGTGTCTTCTAATATTTGTCTACAAGTCTTCCTGGCTGTCCTAGAGGACCCCCTGCCTGACAGACAGGTGGCCCTTCTGTGACCTAGGCACTGCTTTGGGCTGAAGCCTGGGTTTCCCGTGTCACCCTTTTACTGTAGTTCCTTCATTTGGCAGAGGGGTCGGTTCTATGGAAGTATTCTTTGTTCCCTTGTAGTTTGTTCAACGTGTCTGAAATTTTGTGAGATGAAGTTAGTAAAGATTAGAGCTGTGTGTATCACTGCCCTACTGAATTCCTTCCACAGAGCCCAGTGACTTTAGAGTTCAGTCTGATAGAGGAAAGAGGCCATGACTCCAGAGAACTTCCTCTGAGGCTGCTCCTCTGTTCAGTCACATCTTCCTGCCGTTTCTGGGCCTCTTTGCTTCAGAGGGGTTTCTCTGCCAACAGGTCCTGAACACCATCTCTCTCTTTGCCTTAGAATTTTAGCTCACATTCCTCCTTGCAAGCACTTCCTTGTGTCTTTTCTGGGTAATTCCTATTTGATGTGTCCCTTACAACACAGCTCAGAGACCGCCTTTCCTGACAGGCATCCTTCTTCCCTCACAGACTCACCTGGGGCAAGGGCCCCTCTAGTCTGCTGAAAGTGGTGCCCGCAACTCGGTGTCATAATGGTGAGTTACATATATTTCTCTCCACCTGGGTTGTAGGTTCTTTGCAGGCATGATTTGTGTCTTGTTTCTGCATTCCAACTAAATGCCTAACATATATATAAAAAACTTAACTAATATTTATGAGTAAATGAAAAAGCCCTCTTCACTTGCTCTCCCACACAATGAACACAGCTGTTCACACATCCCCATCTTTACCTTCTTTCAAAACAATTCCCTTCTTTTCTAAACCACCTTTTCAACTATAACTCGATTGTACCGCCTCAATAGTGATGTGTTAATTTTGACTTAATGATTTATTTTTTCTTTGGACTGTGTAGCTTACAAAAATATTGAATATGTTTTATATTTCCCAATAGATTGTAAACTTTTCAAGGTCATGCCCAACTTCAAATAAAGATTGAATGGTGGTACAGTTCTGATAATGCAGCTCAGGTCTACATATTCGTTTTATTGTTCATCTACATGCAAGCTTTCTATTTTTGGGCACTCATTTATGGCTCCAGGAATAACTTTCTGCCTGTGGATGTTTTTCTTCATTTTTTATTTCAATGTATTAATTTCTTCTTCTGAAATATGTTTACTGAGTATTTCTTTTTACAACAGTAAAAAAATCAATCAAAAATTGCTGCTCTGGTGAGTGGAGGCAGAAAATAAACAAGTAAAATATGTCATATTATGGTGGCGCCTGTGGCTCAAAGGAGTAGGGCACCGGCCACATATACTGGAGGTGGTGAGTTCAAACCCAGCCCCAGCCAAAGACAACAAACAAACAACAACAACAAAAAATGTCGTATTACATGGTAATGAAGATCCTGGGAAAAACATACAGAAGAGAAGGTGATGACTAGAGAAGGTTATGGGAATTGCAATTTGAAAGCGGAAGGCCTCACTGATAATGGGACCTTTAAGCAGAGTCCTGAAGGGTTGAGCCACTGGGATATCAGGGAGAATGAAGTTCCAGAAAGAAACAAAATAGGCAACAGCCCTGGAGGGATCATGCTTGTGGGTTGTGAGAAAAACAAAGATATCAGTGTCACTGAAGCAGAAAACATGGGAGAAAATTAGTAGAAGTTGGAATGATATTGGGAACAGTCAGACACTCTGGGGCCTGAAGGTCATGATACAATTTTTTTTTTTTTTAAATCAGATCCTTTATTAGGCATCTGCTGTGGAACTAATGCCACTTTGGGCATTGGTATACAAAGATGCATGAGGCTGATTCTGCTGGTAGATAGGGAAAGCCCTATCCAATTTGGGAGAGATGCATCTCAGATCCCAGTACTGAAGTTGAGTAATGGCTCACATGCATTCTTGATGGGAACGTAAACTGATAGAATTTTTTTCTTTCCTGAGACTAAAATCTAGCAAAATGTAAAATATATATAGGCTTTTTGACCCAGAAGTTGCACACCTAGGTTTTTTCCCCCTAAGATATGTGTGCAAAAATGTATAAACAAGTGTATTTATAATGCACCATTTATAAGAAAGATCAATTAAATGCTTGGCAATGGGTTTTGACAAATGAAATGAGATACACCCAGTTAATGAAACATTTATTCAAGCTGATGATGTGGTTATTTCTATAAAAAAGTGATCATGGGCGGTGCCTGTGGCTCAAAGGAGGGCACCGCCCCCATGTCCTGGAAGTGGCAGTTTCAAACCTGGCCCCAGACAAAAACTGCAAAAAACAAACAAACAAACAAACAAACAAAAAACAGTGATCATGATGTATAGTAAAGTGAATGAATAAAGTTATTATATGAAAGAGCAAGCAAAACAGCAATTTGTTTTATAGCATTTTAAATGTGATTTTTGTGCCATGGAACTCTAAATGAATATAAGCCAAAGTGTTTGTAAGTACTAATATAGGCACAGTGGAAGCTGGAATAATTTTTACTTTCTTTGTTATGCCTTTCTATTTGGTCTGACTATGTTAATGAGAAGGAATTCTGTTGTAATCAGAAAATTACTATTTTCAGTTTGTAAAAAAGGGGAAAAAAAAGATAATTGCTTAGCTCATGGCAAATCCTGCAGTCTGCATGGGTACCGATTTTCACGTGATCTCCACAGTGGCCTTCTGGGCCTCCACAGAAACAGACACACTTGTCGTTTTCAATGTATCATCAGTCCATGTTTATTCCCAGCCTTTCTAAGGACACATCACTGTGACCCTCAACATCTTCCAACCCCTCTTAGAGGATGTAAAATTGACAACTAACTGAAATACCACAGAGAGGAAGCTGTATTTATCAGCAGAACTCGCATACCTGGTTAACTGGGGCTCACAAGTGCGGTGCCTAGTCTGGGACATTTTGGGCATTGATTAGAAAGTGCTCTGGATTCCAAAGAATACTTATTACTCAGCATTGTTACTTTTTGAATATTACTGGTGTTCAGGATTTGATTGAAGAGTTTTAGAAACGGATTTGTCCTGCCCCGTGCCTGTCCCCTGTCCCTTCCATAGTCCTGAGTCAGTCAAGCAGAAGAAAATTAATGGAGTTCTGAAAGGGCTAAATGAAAGCTATGGTTTCCGACCAATCCCCTTGGGGGGGGGCTGGAGATACCCGGGCTGTGGTTAGGAGCCATTAATTCTGCTTGCTTTGACTTTGCCAACGTGTTCTATTTCTTTTTTCTTCTCTCACTGGGCCCTTCACATAGAATTTTGTATGTAAAGAAAATACTCAGCCCGCATTGCAGTTTTCCGCACGTGCCTGGGTAGCACATGCTGACAAAAGCATTCAGTAGAACGCTGAAACGGTTCCCATTGATGACACTTTTTTGTTGTTATGGATTTCCTAGCTCTCTGATAGGCTGCACCTTTGATTTAGAATTTCAAAAAGAATTTAATCATGTAAGAAAGTTCTGCGGGCCAGGTGAATCCTTTTGAAAGCAATTCCTTTTATATCTTCAGGTCCTTAATTGCTACTTCACTCTGCTCTGCTGTTTTATGCTCTCTCGTGTTTGGATTGACATGTAAATAAATGAGGATGAGGGCTGACTGTACTCAAGGCAAAGGTAATGAAGAGGTAGAAATAAAATCCAGCCTCAGTGGAGAAGGTGAGAATGTGCCATTGGGAGGGATAAAGAGACAGGGTGTGGATCCAGTGCATCAGAGGATGGCTGTAATGCCTACGATTTTGAACCAGAAATATGAGACTCTTTCATGCAGGGAATAGCAGTGCAATGAAGTGTTCTAGAGTAAGAGTTCCAAGGTAAGACATGTTTGGGAAGTATTATGCATTATAGGCTATCCTTATTTATTATGTATTTTAGTGCTGAGAAGACTTGCCCTAAGGTTTTATTTTTTTGGATATGTCATTTTCCTGACTTGTTTGCTTACCTGAGTTTCTCTGCTCCTTTCTTTCTTTTGGGTGAGTCAAAAGATTAATGAAGTCTCTATGCTCAAAATGACAAGACATATACTCTGGAGACCGAAGTTGGGATACAAAATCAGTATAATTGAGGAGTCTTAAACTCTATATCTAATTTTATGAGTTTAAACATGACAACATGTTAACAGCTTTTATTTTTGAAAAGAGATTATGGATTATGTTCCAATTCAGTGTGAACTCAGTTTCTCAGAGTATCATTTATAGTTTCATAGAAAATATAAATGTGTATTGTATGTGAGGCGTCACAGGCTCACTTGTTCATTCATTCAACAAATGTTGATTGAATACTGAAATGTGCCATACACAATTCTTGGCATTTGTGACATACCAGTAAATAAATAGAGAAAGATCTCTGTGGTTGAGGTAACAGAATAAGGTTTTCGTTTGATAAATATTTATGAATTGTCAAGGCTTGCTTCTCACAATGTCTGAGTAACTCCTACCTGACTGCCCTTCTATAATTAACAACTATAAAGTTTAGACAAAAATAAAAGCAAAACAAAACAAAAATAATGGCTACAGGTGCTGGAGAGCAATGAAATACAGGCAGATTCTGGATGGAAATCAATGGTTAGAGGGAGAGGAAGGCCCTAGGTGAGTGCCATTTTGAAGCCTTATAAATTAAGGGAGGGTCCCAGTTTGCCCTATGTAGATATAGGATGAAAAAACTGTGATAGGAAATCTGAATTCTTTCTGGTCAAAAAAATCAAAGAACTAAGTTCTGGATGATACTGTCTCTCAAAAGTGGTTAAACCTAAGAAAATGAGTCTAAAATTTGTGTATAAACATATCTCAACTGTCTGATTGAAACCTGAAGCATGAATATTTGGGTAGATCCAAAGAGCCGACAAAAGGATTCCATTGAGACTGTCATTCAGGAAACTGAGTTTGAAGTTTGAGACCCATCATGCTAATTGCCTACTAATGTAGACTTGACAACAAAATACTCTTTAGATGAATGAAAAAGAATTCAGTAAACACAATCCAAAATTACTTAACATACCAAAAAATTCAGAAATTTAATTTAGTTTTAAGAGAAAAGAAAGTAAATGAGGACAAGTTCCAAGATGAGCCAAATGCTGGAATTAAGCAAGCAAGAATTTTAAAGTAGATATTAGGATGATGCTCAGTGATGTGAAGAAAATATGTTTGCAATGAAGTATATGAAAGTAAGTTGTAGCAGAGAAGTAAAAAAGAATAACAAAGAATGAAATGGAAATTGTAGAATGAAAACATATAGTATTTGATTTTTAAAAATTCTCTGTATGAGCTTGAACCTACAAAAATGAAATGACAGGAGAAAAATTCAGTACTCTTAAGGACAGATCAACAGACATTATTGAATCTGAAGAACAGAGAAAAAATATTTTAAAAAATTCACAGAATCTCAACATCATGTGGCAAAATATGAAAAAAATTATCATAAGTATACCTTAAGTACCAGAAGAAGGGAGAGACAATGGAGCAGAAATAATGACCAAGATTTCTACTTTGGTCAAGGTCATAAATTTGTAAATTTGAGGTGCTTAGAACAACTCAAGCAGGATATATATGAAGAAAACTATACCTAGGCAAAACACGGTCAAACTGCAGAAAACCAAAGATTAAAAGAAAATCCTGAATATATCCAGAGAAAATTGACACACTATATATGTAAAGGAAAATGATAGCTCAAATTATTATTGATTTCTTGTTAGAAAAAAATAAAGGCCAAGATACATTAGGACAAAATGTTTAAAGTGCTGAAAGGGAAAACTGTTAGCCAAGAATTCTATATCCAGAAAAAAAAATCCTTAAGAATAATGTAAAATAAAGACATTTTTAGATAAAAGAAAACCAGAAGTATTTTTTTTAACAGTATACCTGAACTAGAATTAGTGTTGAAGAACTTCTAAGAAAATGGTAACAGAAATTACCAGTTTCAAGATTTGCTATGAAGGTATAGTAATCAGGACAGTATTAGTGAAATAATAGATTTAATAGAATAGAGAGATGAGAAGTGGATCCATGCAAATATAGTCAACTGTTTTTTGACAATGATGCAAACACAATTCATTGGATCAAGGAAAGGTGACAAGGTATATTTATTTGTCAAAAACTCAGCAAATGTACACTTTAGAGTTGTGCATTTGTTGTGTATAAATCTTATCTCTGTATAAAAAATGTAACTAATAAACATTAGTGAATGATAGGCATGCTGATAGATTTGGGGGAACCGTGTCAATGTCTTCAATTTACTTTGAAATGTATTAAAAACAAGATGGATTGATGGATGAATAGAGGAATGAATAGGTGATAAATTAGTTCTGGAAAATGATAATGGTAGATTCCAAGTGGTAGTTATATAAGTTCTTACCGTATTATTTTTCTCTGCATATTTGAAGCATTTTGTGATAAATATTGCAAAAATTATTTATAAACCACTCAATGTATACCAGTATTGAGTCAGGACCATAGTTACCCAAATCAAGGGTAAGAGGTGTTTTTTTTTAAATTCTCAAGGATCTCTTAGTTTGGGAAGAGAAACAGACATGTAAACTATAAAAACACTCTGCACTGAATTCAATGAAGATGAACACAAGTTATTATGGCATCATAGGAAAAGGTCTTATCATCCCTACCAGGGGTGGTCATGGGTGTGAAGGAAGGTGTCTGATATTAGGCAGTGGTTTGTGTGAGCCAGCCATACGAGGCAAGGGCATTCCAGGTTAAGGAGACAGCATGGGCAAAGACAGCACGCGGTGTGCAAACACTTGCATTTTGGTGTAACTAAACTTTGAATTATAAAAAGAAATTGGTGGGATAGTAGATGTAATCAGAGACCAGAGTTTGCAGCTTGGACTCATCTATAGGGAGCTATAGAAAGGTTTTAAATAAGGAAATAACATGAACACGTTTGACTCTTAGGCTGACTACTTTGGCAGCTGGGGAAGATAGAATTGAAGTCTTGCCTCTAGAAAGATAATTAGGAGGCTATTATAGTAATGAGACTTGATGAATGTCTGAATGAGGACACATATTTTAAGAATGGGAAAGAAGGAGGGCTCAATTTAAGCCATAGGAGGAAGGCAAAGTTGAATATGGATTTAGGGTGACCATATAATTTATCTTTTATAAAGGGCACTTCTGAGAGTAAGAGTTGGCATTTTAATATTTATTCTGGGGCAATGGTCAATGACTAGAACAGGCTAGGACAAATGGAACATACTGTAATCCAAAATAAGGGGGAGCATGAATTAGAAGCAGGACCATAGAATCACTCTGAGACCCCTAGATTGTAGGGCAGAGATAGGAATAGGTGTGAGAGTAAAGATTATGATGTACAAAGAAATTTATGATTTATTTATTCCTGCTCGAATGAAGTTGTAATCTAGAAAAAACCCAGACTTAACATTGGCTGCAGTAATCAATGATAAAAATGGCATTTGAACTAGACTATAAAGGATGTAGGATTTAGATCTCCAGAAAGACAGAGACTTAAGAACAAGGTGAACTGTGTGCCTTGAGCTCTGAAAATAATATTTTTAAATAGAGATGTATTTTGGATTATCCAAAAATTTCTAAAATGGAAATAACTCACACACCCTTTGGCTCACTTTTAGGGACCCATGTGAACATAGACATAGAATGGGTCAATATATTTGCTTTCTTTTTACTAGATACATGCTGGAGTAAGTGCCTTGGACATGCAGCCACAATTGTGCTTTCTGAAACCTGCTCCATGAGTTTGTATCTAGAGAGGAGTCTCTAAGGAGGCAATTATCACTCACCTTCATAGTCTTGTTGTTGGAAGTATTCCATAACTTCTAGATGGGATTCCCATTTAGACAGTAAATTACCCATCAAGAAAAGGAATCATTCTCTTACCTGTATCAAGCCCCGAGAAAGGGGTCAAACAGATGATTTTTATGTCATTCTATTGTTACAAATCAGAAAAGCAAATTAATTGGTGTCAAATTCTTATATTTATACTGGTTGGATACTCATGTCCCTTTCCATGTGAAGGAATGGATAAAGGATATGGGAGAAGAGAGAGAAGTTTTATTGACATGCTCTCCCCTCCTGGAGCTGAAGTTTTTGCCTAAAAACAGGAAGTAGGAGAGTAGTCACTTCCAACATGCTTTATGTCTCTGTCACAATGCAAGTCCAATTTTGCTATGCATTTCAGAAATACATTTACTACATTCTCACATGGCAACAACTTATGAGCTAGAACACCCTCAATGTCACTGTGATAGCTTGCCTGAAAGAATTCTCTTTCTTATTCACTCAAATGGTTTCAAGGTATGGACATCCTCACATTTGTAGATTTATACTACATTACAAATTCTTTAAACTGTAATTTTATTTGGCTTCCATTTTTGTCTGATTGATTTATTTTGAACAAGATCACCTTTTGATCATTACCTTTATAGTGAATTCTACACCACCTACTCTCGGGAATATTTATGAGGTAAAAGTGATCTTCTCTGCTAACCCTCAAAATCATCTCAACATTTCCCCCTATCTTACATTGGATGCATTGGCATATTTGCTAACATAGGCATAGATTTTGGTACTTTCAAATATGTTCCCCCTTGAATTACTGGGACCCTTATCTACTGTTAATTTTTTTATGTCAGAAGTGATGTTGACTGTCTTTATATTTTTCCTATTTTAACTAGGATATTTCATCTTTTTTATTTTGAGTCCTCTCAATCAGAAGAACAAATTATTTATTTTCTTCTTAATCATTAAGATGTGTCAGAGGCATCTGTAACCTCTGTCAGTGGTTATCAACCTTCCTAATGCCATGATGTATTCTCATTGTTACAAAGGGGTCATGACTCACAGGTTGAGAACCCTGCTTTAGATTGTGCTCAAGGGTTCACACCCTGTTCCCTCTTGCAAAGGCAAGGAAGAAGTGTGCTAGTATTAACTCATCTTCATCATAGAATTAGAAGCTTTGTATAGGGATGGGAAAATCCCTCCTTCAAAATTGAATGACATCATCAGAACCCTTTCTTCTCCTTTATTCCCCACCAAATGGGCTGGGGTGCACTTCTACTTGGAAGGATTTCCTGATCCCAGAAGACCTAGAAGAGTTGGGTGGGATAGAGAGGAGGAAACCCAGTGAGGCTGGCTTAGGTATGCTTGACTCTGGGGCTCTGAAAAAAACAAAAGGCTTCATAGTGGCCCCTGTGGCTCAAAGGAGTAGGGCTCAAACTCAGCCCTGCCCAAAAAGTGCAAAAAAAAAAAAAAAAAAAAAAAAAAGCTTTATTTTCCCAGTTGTCATTATGAGAATATGAAGTTTTATAGAGGGCCCTCCCCCCAATTTGGTCTCTTTTTAGTTAAAGCCTAAAGCTAAAGTGTTAAAAGTGATGCCCATAGCTGGCCCGGCCCAGTGTTAGGGAGAATATCACAGACTTATCCTGATATTTGCACATGGAGGCTTCTGTTCCATGCTTCAGGAGGAAACTGTGTCAAAGAACTTTCATCCAATTCTTCTTCCCTCAAATAGGGCGAGGCTAAATCAACTGGTGACGTTAAAGAGAAGTTGGAAGCTGTTTGTGTCCTGTTAACAGCATCACCACTGCATAGTGACTACGTTGTGGCTGTGGTGACATGGGGCCTCTTCTGCATGTGCTCTCTCTCTCTCTCTCACACACACACACACATATCATATATATTCATATATGTGTGTGTATGCATTCTTATAGGTTTGGCAGTGATTTCTAGCTCTCCACTCTCTTAATTTCAGCGCCTTTAAGGCTGTGCCTGCCTGAGCACATCTTGGCTTCTCTGGTATGACATTTTCTGTGTTTTCTCTCTACCTCACTGACTACTCTTCCCTTCCTGCCTGTGGCTTCCTTCAAAACAACCTTTAAATTTCAGGTAGCCATACAGTTGCCCTTCTCTATTTTCTTTTTCTCCATAACTAATTTCATTTACTTCTTTGGTTTAAAGGACATTTATAAATGATGATTCCAAAATTGATAACTCCTCCTCTGGCCTTCTCTTGAAGATTCAGAGCCATATATGTAGAGGACACCAAGAACCAGATGACCTCTGAGTAAAATTATTTGCAGTTGAGGGGTGGACCCTTGGGCAATTTGTCCACAGGTGCTCTTTGTGGAGAAAGAGCCTGAGCCCAGGGTGATCCTTCAACACGTAGTCATTGTCGAATACTCCCCTCACCTGTATTACTGTCTCAATAAAAGGCTAGTGTGGAGGTTGCTCAGGACTACCCTGCAAAGAAGGGCTAGCCCACCTCCCTCAAGCTAGCGCTTCTAATTTGCATCACTACTGGTTCCTTCCTGTGGTGATCCAGACCAGGGCAATAGGGACCCAAGGGGTTGCGACATCTGGCATAGCAGACAGGATACAGCAGGACACCAGGGACATGGACCAAAGGGGAAAATGACACTCAGAGGTAAAGTGAAGCCTTTGGTAGATAGTGGGAGGAAGTCCAAAGGGTAACTTTGCTCAGGGCAAGTGGGACCTTTGGCCGATCTAGAAGCTAGGGAACCTTGCACAAAATAAGTGAGGTGTTTTTATCAGTTTGGCCAGAATCAGGATGCACTGGTAAATGAAAGAAGTTAAAACAGTTTCTTTAATATTTTCATTTCAAACTATTCTTGGAAAAATCAATCCTATGCCATGGGAGCACTCTGCCAGCTTGGTTAGACCTACAGTGCCTCAGTGTAAAACTGAGGAAATTAAACCAGACCAATGGATAAAGATGGAGAATAATTAGATTAAGAGTTAAACCACCTTTGTACTAGGGAGCTCCATTTGATAAAAGAGTCTGGAATCAATTAGCAAAAATTCCGCTGGAAAAGCAGTTTAAAGCAGGAAAAACTCCACTACCGAGGAACTGTGAAGTGTGGGACCACTGAAGGACCGTGAGTAACAGAGCCTTTGAGAGGAACTGTGAAGTGCGGGACTGTTAGTCCATGAGTAACAAGTCTTTTGTGATCTGTGAAGGGTAGATTTAGGACCACAAGTAACAAAACTTTTGGAACAGCAAGACAAAAATCCTTGCTTGCAAAGATTTCAAAGAAAGTGTTATCTTTTGTTCATCCATTAAGTAAATATCAAAGGAAAGTTCCTACAGTTAAAGAAATGGTAAATTCTCTCAGCTAAGATTTTCTCAGTTTGTTTTCTCAACTTAAAAAGACCTTTAAGGGATTTAACATTATAATCATGGTTTTTCCCTAGCAGCAGCTAATAGTTTAAATCTGTATTGGTCTTAGTCATTTAAAGAGCCCATACCTGGAATTCTGAACTTTGATAATTACCATATTTTGTCTAGCAAGAATAGGGCTAGATAACAGGAAGAACTGCCCTTACCACGTCAAAAATTTTTTTATTTGTATATAAAAAGAAGGGGAAAGGTAGCAGCCTGTATAGCTTAATAGTCCTAAGTATATGCTCATTAGAGCTCTTTTCACTTTAAATTTTCTGAATCTTAGCAATGACAAAAAGACAGCTGCAGAACACTATTGGACATCTCTCATTTATTCACCATCCTCTCAAATACAACAATCTATTTTTTATATAAGAAACCCAACATGTCAAAGTGGAAGCCTGGTTATGTACTGCAATGGGGATGAGGTTTTGCCCATATGATTACAGAACATCAAGAGAAGCAGTGGTTACCAGCCCACTGGATAAAGCCTTGACACGAGCAGGAAACCTTGCTAGCACCTTAACAAATTTGTTTTCACTAACTTGTCTTTTATTAACAGGACCTTAGCCTGGGTAATTTCATAATGGAGAAACCCTGGATCAATCTCCTCTGTGGGAACTCTAGCTGCCTCTCCCATATCACCATCCATTATCAACAGGAAGCAGTTAAGAGCAGTCAGTGCCCTTTTTCCCTAAGAGGCAGTTGGAGCTTCTATACAGCATGAGAAGATTGATACAGGATTTCATTATTTTGGGCTAAATATCAAGCCCTAGGAAAGCTTAAGATGCATCTTCTAGACCTTGGAAGGTTATGACAACAAAAACCTCAAACAGCAGGATTTGAGATAATGGTTATATTGGTATTGGCCAAGGTAAGAGAATTTTACTTGTTGGATTTATATCTGTTTCAGCTGGACACCTGATCTTTTCTTAAAGTTATACTGCTCTTTGGAAAGGGTCTGAGTTTGGTACAGCCCTTTCCCCACCTAACATAACTTTGGGTGGTGGTTAATACTTCCCGTGGAAGCATCATGAGCCCAATTGGTCAGCCTGTAGCACACAGTTGGGTGGTGATTATCACAAAGGGGACATGTCTTCCCCCATGCCTAGTTTGGCTAAAATAGTTTTCCGTATACCCGGATTAGTTCCATTGATGTATTTCTGTTATACTTATATGCCCTTTTGTTTCTTTTACTTAGCAGGAAGGAAAGATCTTTGGTGAGGAGAACACCTGAAATAACCAACAACATATTTTATCCGTTGCATATCCAGAAATGTCTTTAATACACTAGAGGGGGGAAATATAGAGGACACCAAGAGCCATATGACCTCTGAGAAAGATGATTTGCAGCTGAGGGGTGGACCCTTGGGCAATTCATCCTCAGGTGTTCCTTGCAGAGAAAGATCCTGAGCCCATGGCGCTCCTTCAGCATGTAGTCATTGTTGAATACTCCCCTCACCTGTATTGTACTGTCTCAATAAAAGGCTTGTACAGAGGTTGTTCAGGGCCACCCTGCAATGAAGGGCTAGCCTGCCTCCCTCAAGCTTGCCACTTCTAATCTGCGTCACTCCTGATTCCTTCCTGTGGTGATCCAGACCAGGGCAATAGGGGCCTGAGGGGTTGTGACACATACACACAACCACTTTACTGATATCTGTGTTTGTGTGTCTAATAGTCATTCCAAGTTCAGCATTACAAGGCAGAAGTAAACCTGCTTTCCCCTAACTTTCATTCTCTTATTTAATACACCAAACAGCTTCTGTCCACCTCTACCAACCCCAATCATGCCTAGTGGGGCTACTGCAGCAATCCATAGACTTTTCTCCACATACTCCCCTTTTCTGGTTGCTTCTTCAGGAAGCAACTGGGGTGCTGTTTAAAGATAAATGTGATAATGTCTTTCCTCTGCTAAGAATCTTTAAAGACCCTCGAGTAAAACCCATTATTCTTGGTCTCATCTTCTGCCACTTTTCCCTCAGTGCCTTGGTTTCAGCTACAATTGCTCATTCTTCTCATCAGACTTGCTGTACTGCTGTGTCTTTTCTCTGAAATGTTTTTCCCTCTAAGGCCTTTGCATCACCATTTCTATTTCTGAGCCTAAGCTGACAAGTCATCTCTTCAGGCCTTTCCTTACCACCCTGTTTATCTTTCCATTCACCACGCATGAGCACTGTCTGTTATTCTTGTTCTTATTTCCCTCCTTGCTCTTACCACAATGGAGAGTATATGTGTTTATGTGTCTATTGGTTGTTTCACTCGAGAGAGTTAGTTACTGATACTGGGGAGATTGTCCATCTCATTAATTGCCTTTCATATCATCTAGAGAAGTGCTTAGCAGAGAATTGGCTCCCTGTAAACAGTGTTGAAGCTGAATGGATAAGATACCATAGAAGGCTATATTTTCTTTTCTACATGTCTGCACCAGGAACATTGCTCACTGTCTACTCAGCCTTGCTTGTTTCATAAGCAGTTGCATCTCAGCAGTGAGTCACCAACCACTGTGGTGCATCTCTTCCTCCCAGGGCAGTTGATTGGTTCTGGATCTTGTGACCCTGAAGATCCTTCTTGTTACAGAGAGCCTAGGCTGCCTCTTCTCCAAAGGGTAGCACTGCAATTTGCCCCTATGCCACAGTCTTCTACCAACTTCCTCTGGATACCCTGGAACTTCTTCAGGATTCTCTTTGATTTTGACCCATTCATGTGTGTGATAACGAGTCTGTGAACCCTTGACCCCAGATCTGGGACAGTTTCAGGTCACACCTGTGGCCTCAACATAATTATTATCAACACCCTTTTTTGTTCTCAGAACTGTCTCAGTTTGGACAATATCTCATATGATCATCCTCACTGTTTGCAGTCATTCCTGTTCTTCTGTCATTGAACCTTGGTCCCCCCAGTTTTTATCTCTCTGGAGAGGGGTCTCAGGTGGCTTTATACACTCAATGTGTCCCCAGAGAGCCCTCAGTATGAACTGTCACATCTGGCCATTGAACTCCAATTCCAGCTTTGTGGCCACTATCTTCTGCCTGAGCAGACAGACTAATTTATCTAGGTGAGACGAATTAGGAATTAACAATTAGCCTCCACTTAGAGCTGCTGAGCTGGGCTTTGTGGAGGGAATTGTCTGCCTCAGAAAGCTGAGTCATCAGCAAAGAATCCAGAGCCTTCACTATTTAAAAAATTTCTCATCTTTTTCTGCTTCTTCCTCCTCTGCCAAATGACTTGCTTGCTATTTGTTAACAGGGCCTGCTAATTAAAACTAATTAAAACTAATGAAGTTTCTTTTTCACTCTTTCTTTTTGTACTATGGTTTATATTCTTTAGCACACTTGTGCCTCCCTGACTTACTCTTCATTGATCAATGGCAAATGATTTTGCTCATTGATTATATTTGACTTAGCAAAATCCTTTCATGGACACGCTGTGTTAGCCATTGATTTGCATCACTTATGATGCTATTTTATGTAGTCTATAATTCAGATTTCAACCCCTGAATTTTATTAGTCTGCACCCAAATTAGTTATGATTTACCTCATTTCACAAGGACTTCTATAGCATAAGGTGACATTTCACTGCAGCAGCTGTAATTTTGGCTTAATCTGCTTTAATACAGTCAGCCCTCCATGTCCATGGGTTCTATAGCCACAGATTCAATTAACTGAGGATTGAAAATATTCAGAAAACAAATAATAAAAAAAATTAATACAAGTACCATATAATGATTTATAAAGCATTTACATTATGTTAGGTGTAAGAAGTAATCAAAGATGATTTAAATTACTAGAGAGACTGTGGATAGGTTACATATAAATACTACCCTATTTTATATCATGCACTTGAATATCTTCAGATTTTGGTATCTATTCCTGGATCCAATCCCACACAGATATGGACAGATGACTATATTATGTTTTTTGAGTATTCCCACATCATTTTGCCAACATTCTCTATTTGTGGCATGCACTAATACTTCTTTGCCCTCGTGTAAACTATTTTGTATGGCAATAGTTGACTTTTGTAGGCTTTTGTTTAATTTCTGAAGATTTTTACCAACTTGGTTGGTGCTTTCACCTGCAAATGTTAATTCTATTAGTTTCTGTTTAAGTCCTTAGATTGTTATTTCCGAGGTTTTTTTTTGTATTGCTTAGCTTTTGATGGGCAACAAATAGTCTCAAAACTTAATTGCTTAAAACAGTAATTAGTAATTTGGCTCCTGGGTCCATGAGTTGGCAGTTTGGGTTGAATTCTGCTGGTGGTCTTGTGCTAATCTTGGCTGGACTCACTCATGTAAATGCAGAGCACATCAGGTGCTCTGCTGCTGGGCTGAGGGGGCAGATTACCAACGTGTTTCTCATCGTCCAAAACCCTTGGCTTATTCACATCATTGAAACGCTTCCAAGAATATCAAAAGGACAAGGTATTATGCATGAGTGATTTTTTAGCTTTTGCTTATGACACATTTACTAATGTCTAACTGGCCAAAGTAAGTTATACGGCTAAGACTAGTATCAGTTGGGAAGGGCACTACAGAATGGCATGGATGTAGGCAGCAGAATTATTGGGACCTTGGGACCTTTTATTGAAAACAATTTATCAAAAGATTTGACACTGAATCATTGCCATAATTATTCTTTATGTGTGGAACTTGATTAAATTTTGCACATAAAACCAAAGGAGTTTTAGTTATAAAAGTGTGAAAAGAACCGATTGTTAAGTGTCACTCTCTTCTATTCCATGACATAATCTTAGAGAATAGTATTTCATTGAGACTCTAATGTATTTTCATCAGTGTTATGGACTGAATTGTGCCCCCTCCTTCATCCACGTGTTGAAGTCGGAACCTCAAAATATGATCATATTTGGAAACAGGCTCTTTAAAGAGGTAGTTGGGATGAAATGAGTTTGTCTGGGTGGGCTCTGGTAAAGGATGACTGGTGTCCTCACAGGGAGAGGAGCATATGGTATGGACGAGTGTGCAAGCAGAAGAAAAGCCATGCAAGGACAAAGAGAGAAGGAGAGAGGCCTCTGCAGGAACCAAACCTGAGGACACTGGATCATGGACTTCCAGACCCCAGAACTGTGAGAAAATGAATTTGTGTTGTTTAAGGCACCCAGTCTGTGGTATTTTGTGACAGCAAGCTTAGCAAGCTAACACATAAATATACCTAAGTTAGACGTTAATGAAATTAAATCATATATCCCATAATGTAGTCAATAAAGAAATGCTTATTCTCTCTCTAGTGTGATGAAGCTAGACAATTACATTTGCAAATTCATCCTAGAAAAAGTGCTAGATACCTCATTACTGAACATCACTATGGTCACCTTTGAGGTACTCCCTTTGGGAAGCTATGTACCAATTCCAGCACCTTAAAAAATGCATGAATAAACTATGGTTTGTGTATACCATGGAATACCATTCAGCCTTAAAGATAGAGACTTTACAGCTTTTGTAATTACCTGGATGGATTTGGAGAACATTCTCCTAAGTATATCAAGAATGGAAAAGCAAGGATTCAGTGCACTCAATACTAATATGAAAGTAGTAGATGGAAAAACTACCTTTCCACACAGGAGAAAAGCACAATTAAATTTAGGAAAAGGGGAAAAGGGAGGAGGATGGGAGGAAGGAGGAGGAAGTAAAGGGTTTGGTAATCTCTCACCTACTGGGCACAATGTAGAGATATATGGCACACCTCCTGGGTGAAGGGCTCGACTACAATTTGGACTTCACTTAACAAATGTAAACAATATAACCTAATTGTTTTTATCCTTATATCAACCTGTAATTTAAAAAAATGCTGTATATAAGTAAATGATATTCTGGTTCAGATAGTGCTGTGAACTGCAGTTTCGTGTCCCCCTAAAATTTATATGTTGAAATCTTAACACCCAGCATGATGGTATTAGGAGGGAGGGAGTTAGGAGGTAATTAGGTCATGATGGTGAAGTTCATATGAAGGAGATTAGTGCCTTTTCAAAGGAGTTCCAGAAAGCTCTTTCTCACTTTTTCTGCCATGTGAGGACAAAGAGAGAAGGCTACAGCCTGTGGCCTAGAGGAGGCCAGAACCCAACTACACTGACACACTCTGCCTGCGGCCTAGAGGAGGGTCCTCACCAGAACCCACCCACACTGACACACTGGTCTTAGACTTCCAGATTACAGAAAAGTGATAAATAAATTTCTGTTGTTTACTAGCTGTTTGGTCCATGATACTTTGTATAGTAACCCAAATTGACTAAACAGATGGTATTCAGAAATCCATCCCCTCCCAAAAAAGAAAAAAATCCAATTAAGGAATAGTAGTTCCAAAATGGATCTGTTTGAAGGTTGTCTGGGATATGTTAGCCTTAATTATTTTGGCTATAAATGAAAACACAAAAACAGGCAGGGAATGCATCTCAACTGCGCACAGAGGCAGTACTCACTCAAAATTGATGTAAGGAGGAGATCGCCTTTACATCTCACACAAGTAGCCAAGCATTGAGATTATCACATCACTATCCCACTCCTCAGGTGTCTGCTCTTAGTGGCCTAGTGGTGGTGGCAACATTTCAGCTTTTAGACCATTTCCAGTAGGAATTGAAGCTGGAATTTAGTTTTTGGAATTAACGCCAATAGCTGTGGGAACTGGATGGACTCTCCTGGAGCTGACAGAGGTTCAGGTGTGCACAGCATATGAAATAGAATGTAATAGAAAGCGTGAATAGAAAGATTAAGCAAAAAGACTTAAAACACCAACTGTAAGAAAATTGCTTTTTATAAGTTGTAGTATCACTGAATTTGTTTCTGTCTTTGGTAGATTTAGTTTTTAGTCAGTTTAAAGGAGCATGCATGGCTGTCAAATAATTTTACATAGACATACATTGTTACTGCATTATTTCAAGAGGATTAAATAAATAGCATGGAAGCATGGATATACGTAGATTTAAGAAGTGCTATATGAAACTCTAAAATAGATGTTGATGAGAAAAAGTCAACGCCTCTGAAAACTGTATCTGTTTCACCAAAGAATACTATCTAGGCAAATGGTACTGATTTTAAATGGAAAGAGTGTGGGTGGGAAGCAAAGGAAAAGAATTGAAAAGTGAGCTTATGAGAGAAAATGGTGTCTGAGCCAACTACATGCCCTGTGGGACCTTCCCACATTGACTGAGAAGTCTGGAAGGAATAGAAAACACACCTATCAGACAGAGTGGGTAGAAGAGGGGAGGGGAGGGCAAGTTGAGGCCAGGAAGAACTTTTTCTGTTTTTAAAGTAAAGAAAAAAAGTGAGTTGCTAGGTATAGCTATTCCCTTCACCACTTTTATTTTAAATTTATATATTTGAACAAATAATATATTCCCATTAAAAATTTCATGGATCTAAAAAAAAAAAAAAATTCTACATTTTGTTTGGAACCAGAGCCTCAATAGCCTAAAAAGTCTTAAATAAAAAGAACAAATCTGGAGGCATCACATTTATCAGACTTTAAACTATATAGTTAGGCTATCATAATCAAAACAGCATGGTACTGCCACAAAAATAGAGACATATTGGGTGGCACCTGTGGCTCAAAGAGTAGGGTGCCGGCCCTATATAATGGAGGTGGAAAGTTCAAACCCAGCCCTGGCCAAAAAAAAAAAGGAAGAAAAATAGAGACATAGACCAATGGAACAGAGCAGAAAATCCAGATAAAACCATTCACATACAGACAACTGATCTTTTACAAAGCAGACAACAATATATACTGGGAGAACAGAATCCCTGTTCAGTAAATAGTCCTGGGAAAACTGGGTAGCCACAAGCAAAAGAATGAAATAGGATTTACACCTCTTACCATGCCCAAAAATAAATTCAAGTGGATAAAAGACTTAAATGTAAGGTATAAAATCATAAGAATTCTGAAGAAAATGTTGGAATAACTCTCCTAGATATCAGCCTAGGCAAAGAATTTATGAAGAAAACTTTAATGACAATCACATCAAGAATAAAAGTAAATAAATGGGATTTGATTAAATAAGAAAGCTCTGCACAACCAAAAAAGAAATAATGAATAGAGCAAATAACCCACAGTTTGGGAGAAAACATTCACAAAGTATACATCCAAAAAGGGGCTAGTAACCAGAACCTACAAAGAACTCAAGCAAATCAGCAGGGAAAAAAGGATGTGAGTATCTCAAATTGTGTATAAAACCAGCACATTGTACTCCATAAATACATTAATGTACACAGCTATGATTGAACAAAAAAAAGTGGGCAAAAGACAAAACTACAAGTTTTTTAAAAGACCAATTAAGATAAATAATAAATGGCCAATTAAGATATGAAAAATGCTCAACATCACTGATCATCAGGGAAATGCAAATTAAAACCACAGCGAGATATCACCTTACCCCAATTAGAATGGCTTTTATTCAAAAGCTGAAAAACAACAGGCACTGGCATGGATGCAGAGAGAAAGGAATACTCATACACTGTTGGTGGGACTGTAAATTAGTACAACCTCTATGGAAAACAGTTGGAAATTCCTCAGAGAACTAAAAGTAGATGGACCATTTGATACAGCAATGCTGCTATGAGGTATTTACCCAAAGAAAATGAAGTCATTTTATCAAAAAGACACCAGCCCACAAATGTTTATTGCTGTAAAATTCAGAATTGTAAAGATGCAGAATCAACCCAAATGCCCATAAGTTCATGAGAAGATTAAGAAAATGTGGTATGTGTATGCCATACATCTACTCAGCCATGAAGAAAGATGACTCAATGCCTTTTGAAGCAATTTGGATGGAACTGGAGACCATTATCTTAGGTAAAGTATCAGAAGAATGAAAAAACAAATACCATATGTACTTAGTTAAATTGGAACTAACATATGCATAGACAGAAATAAAATTCAATGAAAATCAAGCAAAGGGAGGTGGGAAAAGAGGACAGATGAAAAATTACCTAATGAGTACAATATACTATCTGAGCGATGGGCACACTTATAAGCCTACCTCAAGCATTACCAAAGTGACTGACACAAAATTGATGCATGTAACCAGAAACATTTGTATCCCTGTAATACTTTGAAATCAATAAATTGAAAAAAACTTTGGGGTGGTGCCTGTGGCTCAAAGGAGCAGGGCACCAGCCCCATACACCACAGGTGGTGGGTTCAAACCTGGCCCTAGCCAAAAAAAACTGCAAAAAAAAAAAAATTTTTTTTTGAAAGGTACCAAGTGTACAATGAGTCACCTTTCCATCTCTGCCCTTTCATTCACCATTTCCCCATCCTCTTCTTGTTTCTATTTAAAGATGATGTTGGCATTGTCATACATTTTTACCTGAAAAAGGAAAAGGTAAACTTAAGTGATTGCATGCTACGTTAGTAATTCTGCACCTTGGTTTCTTTATTAATACCGTTGGACATATGACATTTTAGTACACACAGAAATACCTCATTACACAAAATGCTCCAGAGTTCTCTATTACACGGACCAGCCTTAGGTGTTACAAAGGCTTGATGGCTGTAGTTTAATGTTCAGGTGATGGTTTTGTTATCCTTTTTCAGGTAAATGCTTATCTCATTACTTCTTATTGGGATATAGGGAAGTTGACTAAGGGGAACAAAAACAGATAAGAAGGAATAGCAATTGTAGTTAATAATTTATTCTATGGTCAATATAGCTAGAACAGAAGAATTTTAACATTCCCAACACAAAGGAAAGTTAAATGTTTGAGGTTATGGGTATTTCTGTTACCCTGATTTGAATTTTACACATTGTATACAAGTATCAAAATACCACATGTGCCCCTTAGATATGCACAACTATTATATATCAATAAAAATGAATAAATGCATTTATCTAGGCTAAAAAATTAAAAACATTTATGGCTATGAATTTGCGTCTGATCTTTTTTTTGCTGTTTTTTGCCGGGGCTAGGTTTGAACCCACCACCTCCAGTATATGGGGCCAGCACCCTACTCCTCTGAGCCATAGGTGCCGCCCAACCTCTGATCTTTCTCACAGCAATCTTTATATATTATGTATCATTATCAATAATTTCTAAATCACCTGAAAGTTCAGCTTTTGATCATTTCTTCTTTGACTCAAAAACGTTTGAAAAAGGTTGATACTATATTTTCCTTTGCCAATTAAAATATAGTTTTGGTATCTTATTTTTAGGCTAATTTACATGATTGCTTTTATAATTAAAAAAATAAAATGACATATTTCTTGTCGAAGTGTTAGTTTATGCCGAGTCTCATCTGGCAGTGCCCGAGGAAGTCTTTCACTATCATACTTTTAACGTTGCCCTGTTATTAGCAAGTATCAGAATTACACAACCTCACAAGGAAATTACTGAGCTTGAGGAAATGTGCACTGTAATCCAACCAACAACAGTGAGGATACCGCACAGCTAAATTATGTATCCCACGCCACCGAGACTGAATGTAACTCTGTTACTTATCAGAAACTAGTAATTGATATTTCCTACCATATTTGACAGATACATAAATCTAATTTTCATCTTATATAACTCAAAGGAAATTGTCTTCTGTTTGAAGAAGAAAAAAGCCCCGCAACTTTGAAGGGCAATCCTTTTCTGTACCCTCTCTTAATGTGATATACACTTAATTCATGGCTTCAGATAACTTTCCTCACCCTGAAACTCAACAATTCCACTCCCTAGACAGTCAAGTACAATAGTTTTGTTCCTAGCAAGCTATAAAAGTGGCCAGTAATGATTTGGCGAAATGACGAAGCCATACTTCTCAGAGGGATTAGTTCTATAATAAATATAGGCTCCCCCACTTTATCCTAAACCCCAAGACATTGTAACTGTAGCCCTACAAAGTGTCAGCACAGCTGATCCTCTGTGTCCACGGGTTCCACATTCACAGAGTCAACCCACTGTCTTTGGGAAAAACAAGAAAAACAATACAATAATAAAAATACTACAAATGAAAAACAATATAGTATAACAACTATTTATACAGTATTTACTTTGTATTAGGTGTTGTGGGAATATGCCTTTTTATATCAAAGACTTGAGCATTTGTGAATGTTGATCTCTGTGGGGGTCCTGGAAGCAATGCCCTGTGGCTATCCAGGGATAACTGTACTATGTAAATGAGTGCAAAGCTTCTATTTATGACAAAAAAAGTTTGACTCGTATTCAGGCACAAGGGGGGCCCTGCTCAAAAAATGTCACTGCATTTCTCAAGTATTTGTGTGGCTGTAAGCGGATGGAAAGAGGAGAAAGGGTCCTTTCCTTTTGTAAAAGGCACTGTGGTTTGTGGGGCTGCAGGGGGAAGAAACACTGTTAGGGTGCTGACCAACTTTCACTAAGTCAGTCATTTTATAATTACCAGGAAACAGGTCAGGGAGAAAACAACAGGTATGAAAAAACAGTCACATGACCTTCACTTTTTTATTTTTCCCTTTTTTTCCTCTCCAATCTTGCAAATGATTTTTGGGCAACAGTAGTCTGTGGAGTACAGGTCATACAATTTCCAGGGTTAGGAATGATACTAGTTTGTGCAATATGATACCGTTAACGATATCTAATTAAGTAATCGTACTATTTATGAACTATATGTCATAATAACACACTTATAACTGTGTCTTATAGCCATTTATAAGCTATAGACTAGGTGCAGTGACTAATATCTTATTATAACAACTGATTTGAAATGTATTAGCCCATGTCCCAAAGGGACTTTTATCCAGGTAATCCCACATGACACTAGTACACAAATTTACAGAATTATTCATGAGGAAAACTCTGCTTTTGGAAAGAGGATTACATGGTAGAAATCTTATTGAACAGGGCCTCTGCAGATCTGGGTCCTTGTCTCAGCCCTTTTATTGCTCTCTGGGTGATCTTGTATATATATATATCATTTCAGCCTCTTTGGGCCTCAATTTCTTGATCCTCACTGTAAGAGATTAGAATACAAATACAAGGGTTAGAGGCTGGGATGAATCTGATATCTGCATTTCTTAGATGTTTGCAGACATTTTAATTACCTGGATTTTGTGATGAATTTATGCTAGTTCTTTCCTTTTATGTATCAGAAGTTTTCATGGAAAGTTAATTCAAAAGGAAGATTTTTTTTTGACACGAAAAATATTTCTGAGTAACCATTGATCCTTTGGAACTGCTGGATAATCCAATATAATGAACTGATTATTTTATCTCTAAACAGAAAAAGAATGTGCCTCTTAAAAAAGAAGAACACCACAAAAACACAGTACGTTACAGATTTTTGTATATAAGATGGTATAATATTTTCTTCTTTACATTTTTTTGTGGCAAAATGCTCATAACATCAACTTTACCCTCTTAACCATTTTAATTGTAGAGTTCAATGATTTGAAGTACTTTCACATTTTTGTGCGTAATCACCACTATCTATTTACAGAACATTTTTCAACTTGCAAAAGTAAAACTCTTTACCTATCAAAGGATAACAGCCCATGTCTCTCCCCTCGGGCTGTGGGAAACTCGAGCCTTAACTTTCAATTCTTAGGTTGTCTCCTTTCCATCCTCATGGACACCACTGACCGACTTTGGCTTTTCTCAATTGTTTTTTAACTTCTCTATTTTTTTTTTTTCCAATTGCTCTTTTGCTTTCTGAACCATCTCATCTTTTTCCTTCCTTCCTAACTGGCTAGTTGGAAAACTTCATTCGTGATCTTTAGCTCTCTTCTCTCCTCCGTAGCGCTTTTCTCTAAGACATCAATTTCTTGTGTGTGCGATTTTATCACACTTATGTAGCCAATTCAGAGATTCATGCCCCTGGTCCTGGGACTTTAATCCCTGCTGTGAATGTTGCCACTTAAGAGTACTGCCATTACATCATCCTTAACGACCATCCTTTTATCACCTTTCCTGCAATTACTTCCTCTGTGTTCTCTCTGTTTTGCTGCTATTTAAATTTACCTTCTTTCCATTGCTGCCGTCCAGGGATACCTCCTGGTGGCCCGCCTGGTGTCACACTTTCCCCTCCTCACACTTAATGTGCACTCTGCCCTGTTCACCTTTCCCCAAATCGCTTAAGTACATCACTTCCCTACCTCTATTTCCACTGCCTTGTTTGAATTTCTCTGTTTGATTTCAATTTTCTCAAATAGCTTTTCATCTCTGATATTCATTCTGTGCTTTAGTCAGGCTAGCAGCATTCCTGCTTCTGGGATACTCTTATTGCTTACTGCTTTTATTTACGCGATTTCTATTTTTTGAGCACCCTGTGTTTTCCTTTAGGTATAACCTGACATAAGGAGCCCTTTCCGATTCCCACTGATCTTCCTTTTCTCTGAAATTCTATGGCATTCACAGCTGGTACCACAAGAATTTTATCATTTCTTATTCCTGGATTGTCTGATATTTTTGTATTTATTTTGTGCCTCCCCCACCTCCACTTAGTTGCAAATTCCTTGGGGGCATACATCTACAGAGCTATTGAACAACTGAAGACTTTTCATCTGATAGAAATGTTCTAGGTTTTAAATAGTTGTAAAAAGGACAAGGTTAAAAATATATCAGAAGAAGCTGGAAAGCTTCTTCTCAGTAAAAGAGTGTTAGCTAAACTTTTGTTTTTCGGGTTAACCTTACTTCAGTGCAGTTGAGATGGTGTTTGGGAAAGCAAAAGTCTCCATTCTGGAAGGGGAGAGAGAGTCAGAAGCTGGAAAAAGCTCCAATTGAGACACCAACCAGGTGAATCTGCGGCTTGTCAGCAGATTGCTCTCCCCATGACTGTGATTAGCTTGTGATTCAGCTCTTTGTCTTGAAAAAGAATGTTACCAAAGACTTTGTTTATGTGTCATTAGAAGTTACAAAGCTATAATGAAATTTGAGCATGTTTGAAGGTTAATTTCCCCTTTAAGAAGAAATTATCTGCACTGTATATACGCAGATTAGATGGAAGTAGAGAGTTGTGAAGCCTAAAGATAGTGAGGGCACAAGCCTGAAGACCTGAAGATCTGTCCCATAAGTCAGAATATGAAGATTTTACATTTGCATGATCAATCTGACAAGAGGTTTATCAGCTAGATCAGTGTTCCCCCATAACCTGGTTTGCCTTCATTTTCATTTCATTTTCTCTTCCTATTATTTGTATCTTTCCATTCCTTTAAATTTCCTTTCTTCTGGTTGCTTTGGTTTTGCTTTTCTCCCTCTGCCTTATACCTCAGTTTCTTAAGATACAAGAACTTTTTATTGAGATTATTTACTCCTTTACCAATATATGCATTTGATACTGTAATTACTCTTCCAAGAACTGTTTTTGCTGCTTCCCATGAATTTTGATTTATTTTCATTCAGTTCTAAACATTCTCTAACTTTCTGTTATGAACCAAATGTTTGCAGCCTCCCAAAATTCGAACCTTGAAGCCCTGATCCTTAATGGTATTTGGAGACGGAGCCCTTGGGGAGTAACTAAGTTTAGATGAGGTCATGAGGTACATCCCTGATGATGGGATTAGCGTCCTTATGAGAAGGAAGAGAGACCAGAACTCTCTGTCTCTACCGCGTGAAGATACAGAGAGAACATGGCCATTTGTAAGCTGGGAAGTAAGCTCTCTCCAGAGACTGAATCTGCCAGCATCTTGATCTTGGGCTTCCAGAATTGTGAGAGACAAGTTTCTGTTGTTTAAGCCACCAGTGATGGGTAGACTAGTACACCTCCTTTGAAAATTATTTAAAAGCATAAAGTTTCATTTCCAAAGATTTGAAGTTTTTCTTTTAAATTAGTTAAAATTTGTTTTTTGATTCAGGACATGGTCTATTTTGGTGAACATTCTGTGTGCAGTTGAGAAGAATGTATATTCTACTTCTGTGGGGGGTGCAGAATGAATATTCGATAACTTTCCATCTAGTCAGTTGTTTTTGGCACTGCTTACGACTCCCTCCTCCTTGCTGAGTTTCCTTTTTGCTCTGTTGATTACAAGTCTCTAGCTGTAAGTTGGGCGTTATCAGCTTCTCCTTCCAGCTCTATTAGTTTTTGCTTCATGTATTGGCATCCTCCGTTTTTAGGTTCATTCATATCTAAAGTTGTTATGCTTTCTTGGGGAGTTTATTCTGGACCATGTTGTAATATTCATGTTTCATCCTGGTATGACATCTCACCAGCCACTGCTGTTGACTGGTTCTTTTCCTGTGTTAGATTGACATTTTCCTGGTTCTTTGCATGTCTCATTCTTTTTCTTGAAAACCAGACCATATTTTCGGGTAGTATGTCACGTGTGCTTGTAGCCCTCCTTAGGGGGGCTTGTTGTCGTGGTTGTTAACTTTTGTTTAGTGACGTGAATGCGCTATTTTAGTGGAGTGTATTTCTCTGTCTTTCCATGTCTCTGACATCACATTTTAGAGGGCACAACTTGGAGCATGTAGCCAGTCCCCCTAGGATGGCAACTGTTTCAGCAGGGCTCTGTTTATCCCTGATCTCTCTTGCTTATCCCTTTTGGTGTCACTCTCAGCTTTTAGTCTCCAGTAACTATTAATTGGCTTTTTTGGAATATGTATCTTTGGATGTTTTTTCCTATGAATTGCTATGTGTGTATGTGTGTGTGTGTGAGTGTGTGAGTGTGTGTACACGAGTACATATATTTATATATATGTACACACATCTGTGAGAGATCCTTCTGGTCTTTGAGTTTTATTTCCCTACCTTACCTACTATTACTCACTTTTCAGAATTCTTGAATAGTTGCTTTACATATTTTGACTAAAATTTTTACTTGTAATCAGCGGGAGAGAGAGTGAGGTATCTTTACTTAACCAGACAGAATTTCATGTCAGTGGAATCTTACTGTCTGGAGCCCTTCGAATCTGGCTTCTTCTTCTAAATATTATGCTCTGGGGATTCATCATGTCATTGTGTGTTGTCAGCAGCTTTCCCTTTTGATTGCAGACTAATATACCATCATATGGATAATATGCCATTTCATTTCTCCATTTACAAGTTGACAGGTATTTGGAGTGCTTTCAGATTTTGATTTTGTTTTTGCTATTATGAATCAAGCTGCTAGATTTATTCGCATGCAAGACTTTGTGTAGATGTATGTTTCATTTCTCTTGGGTAATGTTGTGTTAAGGGCTTCCCAGAGATCCTCATTAACCAGCTTACTCAGGGCAATTTGTCCCTTTAGATCAAATTTACATCAAAGCAAAGTCTTAGACACACTGATGTTCAAGTGGTTTATTCTGGCAGTGCCCTTACAGGACAGACAGCAGGGACAGGCTGGTGGCATGGGCCAGATAGGCAGTGGATCAGAAGCCTGGCTAACAGGAGAACTCTTCATCAGGAGACAATTTTCAGAGTTTGGGGGGTTCTTCCGTCCTTTCTCATTCCTGTATTCAGTCCAGGTCAGTAAGGTAAGGTGTTTAGTCCAGGTGTTTCCTTATAGAGGAAGCTTGATTTAAAAATTTCTTTTAATATTTAGGAACATTTATATTACTTGCATTACTGTTAACTTGATTCTTATATGTTTTCCCTTGCTCTTTAAAATATTTATCTGATTTATCCCTTTTTAACAGGATCTCTTAAGTTCCATCTATTGCCCGTAAAAAATAAATTCATTATATGTTCCTCTAGCTTCCTTCTCCTTCTCTCATGTTAGTTATATTATTTATACTTTGGCAGCACTTAGAATAGATAGCATGCATCCTATGAGTTGTGATTATATTTATTCATTGTTATTATATTATATTTATTATTATTTTATCCTTGTTCACATCTTTTAGTCTTAGAACTACTACTTATACACACTTAATAAAGTAAATAAATAAAATTATTTAACATGTTAAAAATTAAGCTTAACCTAATTTGACATATGATATGCTTAGCCATCTCTTGTTGAATGAAGTTAAGCCTGTAAATTATGACCCTTCTGCCCGTGGGACAAATGCCACTCGTATTTGTTTACATGACATCTGTGGCTGCTTTCACATTTGGAATCAGAGTTAAATGGTAGCAGTGGAGACTAAATAGACAGCAAAATTAGAAAGTGGAAGACATTTACTCTCTGAGCCTTTATAGAAAATCACTTGCCAACCCTTGTTTTAGATTTCCCAAGATAGGCTCATAGTTACAGAGTTCTCTAACCTCACTGAATGTTTAAAACTGTTTTTGCTGTTAAGAAATGAGTATAATTGTGATAGATGTGTTTCTTAGTTCAATGTAAGCATTTCACATTGTATATTGAAGCAGTACCCTGAACCCCATAAATGCATCAATGTACAAAGTTATGATTTAATAAAAAATAAAACTGTTTTGCTTTGGCTTTTGCATTTGATAGTTTGGCTGGATATAAAACACTTTATTTTTTAGAAAATTAAAAAAATCATTGTAGCCCTACTTTGTTGGCTGTGAATATTCTGATGCCTATCTAATTCTCTTGTTTCTGTAATACATTAGATAATTTTCCAGGAAGAACTGACTAAAAACTTGTGATGCCTGATACAGGCATCAATTTATGTTTCAAAATCAATTATTGTGGGTCAATTTCCTGTGTATTTTGGGGGGTCTTACAACATGTAAATTAGGTCCTTCACTACATGTAAATTTCATTTTCACAATGTATCTTTTTTTGCCTTTTTTATTTGGTCCTTCCTGTTAGTTTTCTGATTCTTAATATTAGTATTGTCTCATTAACATTATCTTGTGAGAACTAATTAAAATATTAATACTAATTATTAATTTAATGTTTTGAATTTGTTTTATAGTCTTTTATTGTATTTTCATTTAATTATATTCCTCCTTGAATTCTATGTCACTTAGTCTTTTTTCAAATGCAATTTTATCTTTATCTTTCACTTTTCCCTCTCAATCTAATCAATTATTTCATTTCTTCCTTTTTAATCCATTTCTGTTTTTAATTTCTGATTTTTCTGCATCCTCGTACTGCTTGTTTCAAAATATTGAATTTAGGTCATAGTATCATGTTGCAATTTTATTTTGCTTCGTTGTATACTTTGGGTAAAGGGATATTTTATGACCTGAATCGTTTGGATTAAAATTATCTCCTTCCTTTTAATAATAAGTTTATATAGCCAAAAATGATTTGTGCCTATATATTTCTGTGCACAGGGCTGGAACGTTGTGTTGCGGTGTTTCTACTTCACGAGTGCGCTCCTCCTTCAGTGCCGTGAAGCATGGATTCTCTATTTGGATAGCTGGCTTGTTTTTGGTCTTATGTTTTGTCAGAGGAACAGTAGAAAAGTGTTCGCACATCCTTTAATTCTTGATTTTATTTTACTTTATATGTATGGATTATAAATTTCTCTTTTTTACTTGCTTTTCTACTTTCTCACAGCATGTTAAAAGGACATCTCTCCCTTCCTTTTAACCCTTTCCTTTCTTGTAAATAATACTTTTCTAGGACTGCTTCCTCACCTCCCGAGCCGACTTTTAGGCCTTTCCATGCAGTTAGTACTTAAATTTACCAGGGCACATACTTAGGGTTTTCATATTTATGGTTGACTTTTTTTTTTTCCCTGGTGATAGTTTCACCTTCTCTCTGCTGCACAGTTTTCCCAAACTTCCCTTGCTCTTTGCCAAGGTTTAAAATTTGGAGAGAGTTTGCTGGAATTTCCTATGTCTATTTCTACTTACATGCATTTTAAAGTTTTGATACTCTCTGTGTTCTTGCTATACTGGAGATGTGAGTTTTGTTTAGTTTCATTTTTTTTTTAAGACTTTTAGGAATTTTAGATTAGCCCTACTGCCATAGTGGAACTTTTAAGAAAATTCACATTGAGATCCTAGGAATTCTGGATAATAAAGTCCTAAGTAAGAGCAGAACAATTTATAACTTTTTCCAAACAGCTTCAAAACTGTTTCTGATAATAACCCAGTTTCTAGACTTACTAGTCTATGTGTCATGTCCCTAGGCCCACAGGCCCAGTTAAACCATCAACTTTCTAGAATTAAGAAACGAATCTGGATTTTTTCTTTTTTTCACAGAATCACTGAGGAGTATGTGTGGGAAGCTCTTGGTATATAGAAATGTTAGACTTCACTGACACTGAAAGGGAATAGAAAACATGATGTGTTAGTGGCTGGATACAGGGAAGAACTCATAAAGTTGGGAGATTTTCTATTTTGCATGAAGTTAATAAAATCTAGAAACAGAGAGTCGCTTTCTCGGAGTCACATTTTTCAGCCAAGAAGTATCTTGACTGAAAAATCTCTTTATGAAAATAAACTTCATGAAGTTACTCAATAAAGTTTTTTTTTTTTTTTCAAACTAGCACAAATATATATATGTTCCATGATCTGGATAGTGGACTTATATTCACATGACTTTTTATAGCATTTTTGCCTATTCATTTCTTCTTATTATTCCTTCTGTATTTAATGTATGTTATTTATAACTGCTGGTTGGAATTAATAGTGCAGATATAATAATAAAATCAGGGAATGAATTCATGGACATTCATTCTCAGACTTTGGCTCTAAAAATATAACTGAATAAATTAAACATAGAGTATTTTTATTCTAAAATATTTGAGATCATGTACTGAGTGGTGAGTGTAACAGAGTAACAGGCTGCTGTGTGTATAGTGAGTAGTCAATAAATAGTTGTACAATTGAATTGAAACTCTTAAAATATATTTTGAACAAATGACGTCAGGAGTAGATCCAGATGAATAATTTCTTCATGCTTTCTGTATTTTTTGAGAGATATTGTCCCCAAGACTCCTGGCTATTTTATAAATATGATGCAGTCAGGAGAAACAAAGTGTTTTGGTCACTAGGTAAAAGAAGAAGAAATGAAGAATTAGAGATTTTCCTGAATAAGAAGGCATAGCTGACAAAAGTTTAGTAGATAATCAAATTCTCACCTCTACTGTAGAGGTGTATCCTACACCTACACCTACTGTATCCTACTTGTGAAATGTACTAATAAGACAGTCACAATCTCTTTCTCCACTATTTCCACTGTAGTCTTTAAATATCATTTCTTATTCTTTCTCTTTTTATCTTCATTTACTCCTGATGCAGCTCCCTTATATAAACATGAAGTTTCTCATCAGGGAAGAATGTTAGATGACAGCAGGTCTGACCCTGAGGCAAAGGAGAGTATCGGGGCAATATGGCCACGAGAGTCCTCTGAAATTACATTGCCTGTGTGTGTAGCTTCCTACATTGATTATAAATTAGAATAGGCTTAGACCTTCTGTTCAATATAGATTGTTGGATTCAAGTTGCTTCTGGGTTGAGGAGAAAATTCTCATTGAAAATCATGCTACTGACCTTCCATGGGCAACATCTACACCACCCATGGTATTTCCTGTGAGTTAGATGCACTAAAAGAATCACTGAGATGAATTTCATGCATGGAAGAGCCCACTCTATTGATCAGAGTTTAAATGGACTTTTGGGAAGTCTTAAATGTAATATATCTCTCTAGTAATAGGTCTATTTTCTTACATGCCTGTCTGTCTGGTTTCCTCTTGTTTCTTCCACGTTGCATTTTGTCCATGTAATGATGCACCATCGAAGACAGCAATGGAACACATTGTGGAGAAGACTGTAGTAGGTTTGTCATGTTGGCTTCAAAGAGTTGCCAAAGAGGTGAGAGGACTACCAGCCTTTCAGTGATTGTGAAGGCAACCATTTGTTCCATTTTCTCCAGCCTTCCAGGGTATAACTTGAAGCTGTCAGAGATCATCTGGGTCCAAGCAAGCTCTCCTGCTGCTGAACTCTGGAGAAGGAAGCTCTTGTCCTCTTAGGTTGTGCCTTCTTTTAATGCCATGACTTAAGAATTCAATCTGTTCTTGAAGGGGGCTCAGGCTTCCTCTCTGGTTTGGAGCATTCCAGTGCTCTACACCTATAAAAACTCTGGGTTGTGGTCACAGAAGTCATTTTCCCACCTCCTCCTATTTGAATCATTTCTTGGCAGTGTCTTTGAACTTGTCTAGTTCCCACCTAATCACCCGAGTGTGGCTGGTATCCCAGAAGTGGATGATAAGCAGCCTTCATTGCCCTGGTCACTAAGATTGTGCTACAGAAAAAAAAAAGATCATCCTGCTATCCCTCTAGTAGTTCAGATAAGGCAGGGATAAAATAAAATAGGAGGCACTCAAACAGGAGAATAGGTCTCTGTGTGGGCCTAGTGATGCCAGAGATCAGCCCAGAAAAACAATTAGACACTGCTTAGTTCTGGCCCAGACTTCCTCTTTGCTTCAGAACTGAAATTTAAAAGGTGGTCAGCAAACCTGAGGCTAAAAGACAATTAGATTACAGTTGGCAGACAGGGAAGACTCCTGGCTATTTTATAAATATGATGCAGTCAGGAGAAACAAAGTGTTTTGGTCACTAGGTAAAAATCTAAGCTTGACTAGGAGACTTTTAGCCTGTGAGTTCCTCTGATGAAGAATGCATTTTTTGATGGTATGGACCATATATGGTCCATATATGATGCAGTCAGGAGAAACTGATATGAACTGATATGAAACTGATATGGTCTATATATTATGCAGTTGGGAAAAATTCATATGAACTGATATGAAACTGATATGAACTAATATGAAATTGATATGGTTTATATATGATGCAGTCAGGAGAAACATATTCAAGAATGCATTTTTTGAAGGTATAGACCATATATGGTCCATATATGATGCTTTTTTTGAAGGTGAATTCCTCTGATGAAGAATGCATTTTTTGAAGGTATGGACCATATCTTCTTTATTTGACTCACTTGTTTATCATTCCATTTTGTTAAGACTATTATTTTTATTAAAGTTTTAAAAATTGATGAAAAGGCTTTAAAATGAGAAGTAAATTTCCCCCATACAACTTCTCTCTGGCACTGTTACTCCCTTTTTCATTTCTGTTTTGATTTTTTTTGTTTACTTCTCATAATTATATTGAAAAATAACCTAATATTTTTATATTAATACATAATTATTCCATCTTAGAAGCAGAATATAAATTTCTTCAACAAAATACCAGCTGGAAATTGTCCAGTATTTCCTAAGCAACTCCCTTGATGAGAGACCTACCATTTTCTAGGTCAGATAATTTACTCTTTAGGCTTTCCTGTAAATGAGATTGTCTGATCTTTCTTGTAAGCATGACTCCAAAGCAAAACCACAAGAGAGAGAGAGAGAAAGAGAGAGGAAGAGAGAGAGACAGAGAGATGAAGGAAGATATATTGGTAAAGAAACAAAAAGCAAATAAAATTCCTTTGGCAAAAGCTTGCATGCAAAATTAAAAGAAAAAAGAATAACAGGGAAAATTACACGTTGTATATATTCTTGCTGGTAGTCAGAGTCACATTTAAGACAATGAGCCACTATGTTTCTTCTATCAAATTAATGAGGAATAAGAGGAGTGCTTAGGAGTATGTAATAATGTAAAAAAAAATAAGCACTTTCATCGTGGAAGCAAGCATAGGTGGTCAAATATTTCTGGTTGGCAATTTAGCAGTATGATAAAGTTTAATAATATGCGTATTTCTCAATGAAGCAGTAAAAGTGTTGGACATTTATCCTAATAATAGAAATGGAAAGAAGCACAAAATACATGCATACCTTTTTAAGTATATATTTATTTTTAATAATATAACATTGGAAAAAACTGAGATGTCCAAAATATTGACAAGTGAACCATGGTACATCCATTAAAAAAAATACTCTGTAGCCATTCAGGGAGATGTAATATGCACACACATGCACACAAATATATTTATTTATAAGTAAAGATGTTATCTATAGTTTTAAGGAAAAATTGTGATATCAGGATAATACGCTCAGTGTAATTCCTGAAAGGAGATACATTTGTGTTAACAATCGTTATCTCTGAGTAATAGAATTATACCTGTATTTCTTTTTTAAAATTAAATAACCCCCCATATGTTAATACACTCATCTTCTTTATAGAAAACAACAATTGTTTTCAAATTTTCCCATTTTTCTCTGGGCTCATTTCAGCCCTTTTCAATTCTCCCAAACAGTTAAAATCTCTTATCCATATGTTGATCCTTAGATATTTGAAACCATTGTTATGTACTTAGAGACTGTAATGTTTCCTGTCCCTTCTCTTCCTTATTTTTTGTGCTAACAGTGTCTTTTTCTGCTTAGTGATCCTGTTCTTAGGGGAGCTTTTTAGATCGTCACATTGGTGCTAAAAAGCCATCTCATTATTTCAACCTGAGATAACTATCTCTTCGTTTTTTAAAACTTTTTGGGAAGTGGCAAGGAGAACTCGAAATAGAACCCAATCTATTACTTATTTCTACGAAAAGGTAACTTTTCTATAAGTGTCTTTAAATTTGGTGATTAGATTAGATTTAGAACATTTAGAATTTAAGTCATTTTTTTTTTTATGTCAAACTTTGTCTCTAGCTCCAGGAATGTCATCAGATAAGATTTGGTGTAATCACTCTGGAAAAGATTTGAAGGTGTAGTTGATTCAAAAAGCCAGATAAATGTAGGAATACACAGGGCTTCCCTTTGTTTATTCTTAAATTCTAGATTGAGTGGTAGAAGAAAGGCTCTGTATACTCCAAAGAACTGTGATCAACATACTCTTCCAAGATGTCCTTCTTCTATTCTGTTTTATGCAGAATAGATGTTAATAAAATAGTAATAATTATAAATAACTCATAAATGTACATTTCTTTCTGTCATTTAGATGCTTATTATTTAAATAATGGGGAATACTTGAGTCTTATTTGAAATCTTTTCCTATTAAGGACTTAACCTTATACAAAATAAATAAGGAAACAGTGACCAAATTATTAGCATCACAAACATCCATTATATCTTAATTTGCTAAATTGAAATATTTTTAGTTCTTTACAGTTTTCATTTCTTCAGTTAGTTATGGACATTGGCATTTGAATTTAATAGCTGATAGTCTCTTAAATGTGATATACTTCAAAGAATGAATATTTTAAGTAAGGCTTAGAGAGTACCTATAACGACCTTGATGAGACTGTTCTTGAATTTGTTGATAACTATTCATTGTTTATAGTGATCCTGTGTATAGTATTTTGTTATCCAAAGTCATACCTATTTTTATCACTAGAACTAGCCAACATTGGCTGTACTGCTCTGCCTGAGCATCTGCTGATCAAGGAAGGAGATGGGCGCCTTTGAAAGTCAAATTGTTGACATTGTAAAATACATTCAGTAAAAGTATTTGTAGGCAAGAGTCATTCTCTATATACTCCTTCTGAGTATGCAAAAGGGAATCTGTGAATTCCATGCTGGAAAAATTATGTGTTCCTTATCTTTTTAGATCTTGAAATATAAATGGTATTTGAGAAAGTCAGACCATCAGAAAGGAATTGGTAGTAAGAAAAGGGCAGTTGAAATGTTCACCAAGTACAGGAATCTATCTCTATGTCTGTAATAGATAAAATGTAATATATATATGTGCGTGTGTGTGCGCATATATGATCTATAATAGATAAAATGTTATATATATGTATTTATGGGATCACTTTTTATGATACATATCCATATTCTCAGATACAGAAATACATGAGGACATGTGCACATTTGAATATACCAGAAATTTAGTCACTTGAGAGTGAATAGGTTGCTATTTTAGTAGGTGTAGGAGACTAGATGAGTAGGTGAGAGAGGATGGAATGAGAGGGAGAGGGCTGAGAGGAGGAGATGGATAGATGGCATGGTTATGTAACCCTATCGATACTTTCTACTGCTGAATATGAGAAGGACGACCAGTTGTGAATGATTTACAAGGGTCCAGATAGAGCCTATTGTGAGCATAGTGGGAAGATATTGTGTTAATGGAAAATAGATAATTTTTTTTTTAAATCTTGAGCATTAGTTTTACCTTTAAGGGGAAAAAGAAATAAATTAATAAAACAAGTAAATACTCCTCTCCCTTCCTTATTCATGTTGGGAAGAGCAAGTCTGCTGTTTCCTTGAGGAAGCTAGGGTCTGCTGCTCAATGAATAATCCATGGTCAGAGGGAGAAAAGGGAAGGTGGAAAGATACTATGAAATCGTCCAGAGTTTAGCAAAGCCTCTTACTCTATACTTCCATGTGTGCATCTAAATGCATTGTTAAGTATTCCTGAAAAAGATTCATCATTTGCCATTGATGATATATCTGCAGGCTTTTTGATATTATATAATAATATCAAAAGTGTCAACATTTGGAAGATTTGCATAACTCAGTGAACCATTATATTTCAAATAAATAATTCTCGATATTACAAAATTATGCATGAGTGAAAAATACACTTAAGATGCAAGGTAGACGAATGAATTTTAATGAAATGGACTATAGTATAACATTTTTGATACAGTTTCAGATTTCACATTGCAATTAACCTTTAACAAAATACCACCATTGAGTTTTGATATTGTATTAAAATAATAATCATAACTATCTGAAAAGTCTGTTGAAATGCTTTTCCATTTCCACTACATATTTGTGTTAAAGCAGAATTTCCTTCTTATAGTTAGAACAAAACAAACCTATCAGAACAGATTGAACACAAGTGTGAGAATTCACTTGTCTTTTATTAAGGTAGACCTTAAAGGATTTTGTTAAAAATGTAAAAAAAGGCTCTCTTTCTCCTTTTCCTTCCTCTTCCTCTTCTTCTTTGCTTTGGGAAATTAGCTATTTTTCATAAAGTGCATTCTTTATACTAACATGTATAAATAATTAGCAATACATACTTTAATAGTTTTCTGCTTTAATTTTAATACAGTAAATATTAATAGTTACATCACCACCCACATAATCTGAAGCTCTCTGGATTTCTCAGTACATTTTCAGAGTGAAAGTACTCCTGAGACTAAGAAATTTGAGAAGTGCTGAGGTGATGGGAGCTAGGGACCAAAACATGAATGGCTGGCTATGGAAACTAAAGAGTTTTGATTTTGTCTTAAAAATAAATTATGGGGAGATATTTAAAGACTTTAAATAGAGGAGCTACAAATCAAATTTACTGATTTGTTTGCTTTGAGATATTAATTTGCCTATACTTTGGAGGCTTAGTTAGTGGAGGCTTTGAGAGGAGGCTTAGTGCTAAGCAGAGTAGGAGGCTGTTCTGGGGGAGTTCAAGGAGAAGCAAGGAGAGTTCACAGTAGAGCCAAGGAGCAGTCAGAGTCAACGTGATAGAAATCCTCAGTCTCTATAGGATATTCCATGGCTGGATTTAGTGACTGGTACCATGTACAGGATAAATGAGAGTGGGAACTTAGGATGGCCCCTGAGTTTCTGGGTTGGGTATTTCAGGGCTATCTACACCCCATCCCCTCAGATCTGTAGGGAGGGCCCCTAAAGCTTCTGATTCTTTGGCCACATTGGGAGACTGCTGGACAGCTCCTGGAGCCACTTTGCTCACAGGGACAGAAAGCTGGGAGTGCCTGGGAGTTTACATTTCCCCCACCCAACTCTGTGGTGGATTTTAGCCAGTCTGACTGCACAGGAAAGGTCAACGTCCTTGCCTTGGGGTGGCAAAACTGAGAGATGCAACACACATTCCAGAATTCTCTTGTGGAATCCAGCTGAGGCTAGACCTTTGGCTGAAATTGTACGGTTGCTTGGTGTCTTTGCCTGTTCCTCTTTCCCTTCTCTCCTGGAGCTCTCTCCTGGGAGCACATCCTTAGTCTGTCCAGCCCTCTTAAGGGTTGCTTCTATGGAATCTGACCCAGGACTGCAGTCATTCCACTTTGCGGTTCACTTAGATTATACCAGATAAGGGACAGATTTTAGAGAGAGGATATTCTGTGCAGTTTGGGACATGTTACTGTTGGATCACTCCAGTAATACCTAATAAGTACTGGGATCTGAGTTCGAAATACTGATGGTGGTTGAAGTCGAAGATAGGGATCTCAGTCAGGAGAGTGTATGGAGGGAGGGTCTAGAACAGTCAAGAATGGAGGACTGGGCCATGGAAACATTTTGACTGATGCAATTAGAATGTTCCTATACAAAGCTTTCCATACAAGTAGCACTTTAATTTACACTTGCAAATTCAGAAACATCGTATTGTTTGACCTTTATGATAGCAAAGGAAGGTGCAAAACTTTGTATAATTATTGTTGTGATGTTTCAGATGGGGGAAATCAAGACTGAGAATTTATGTGAAGCCACAAAACTAGTAGGACAAGCACAAAATCCAGGTAATTTACTTTCTTTCTTTTTTTTTTTTTACAGTAAAAAGTGTTCTTTTTTTCTTTTTTATTAAGTCATGTATACAAAGATCATGAATACATTTATGCCTTTGTGGGATTCAATGTGTTGCTTATTTGTACAATGGAGTGCTTACATCCTACTAATTGACACAGCTTTCACCTTGTTTACTTAATCACAGTATTAAGACATTTGCATTCTATACTTAATAGATTTGACTTGTACCCTTGCAATATGCTCCATAGGTGTGGTCCCACCATTACCCCTCCCTCTATCAAATCACCCCCTCCCTTCCCATACTCCTACCCTTCCCCCCCTTTATCCTGGGCTATAGTTGTGATTCATCTTTCATATGAAAGTATGGGTGATTATAAATTGGTTTTATAGTAGTACTGACTACATTGGATATATTTTTCCATTCCTGAGATACTTTACTAAGAAGAATATTTTCCAGCTCCATCCATATAAACATAAAAGAGGTAAAGGCTCCATCTTTTTTAATGCTGCATAGTAATTCCATGGTATACATATACCATAATTTATTTACCATTATTCATGGATCAGTGGGCACTTGGGCTTCTTCTATAACTTGGAAATTATGAATTGAGCTGCAATGAACACTCTGGTGAAAATATTTTTGTTGCCAAGTGATTTTTGGTCTTTTGGATATACACCTAGTAGAGGAATTGCAGGATCAAATGGCAGGTCTACATTTAGATCCTGAGTGTTCTCCAAACTTCTTTCCAAAACGAATGTACTAGCTTGCATTCCCACCAGCAGTGCAGAAGTATTCCCTTCTCTCCACATCCAAACCAACATCTATAGTTTTGGGATTTTGTGATGTGGGCTACTCTTACTGAAGTTTGATGATATCTCAAAGTGGTTTTGGTTTGCATTTCTCTGATGATTAAAGATGATGAGCATTTTTTCATGTTGTCTATAGACTGTGCACTTGTCTTCTTCAGAGAAGCTTCTGTTCATGTCTCTTGCCCACAGTGAAATGGGATTATTGTTATTTTCTTATTAACAGGTGTGAGTTCTCTTGGATTCTGGTTATTAGACCTTTGTCAAAAATATAACTTGCAAAAATTCTCTCCCATTCTGAGGGCTGTTTGGTTGCTTTAGTTACTGTGTTCTTGGCAGTGCAGAAGCTTTTTAATTTGATCAGATCCCCGTAATGTATTTTTGATGTTGCTTCAACTGCCTGGGGGGATCCTCCTCATAAAATATTCTCCCAGGCCAACTTCTTCAAGTGTTTCCCCTGTAGCCTTTCCAAGAATTTTTATAGTTTCATGTCTTAAGTTTAAGTCCTTTAACCAGTGAGAGTCAATTTTGTTAGAGGAGAAAGGTGTGGGTCCAATTTCAGTCTTCTACAAGTCTAGAGCCAATTCACCCAGCACCATTTGTTAAATAGGGAATCTTTCCCCCAATTTATGTTTTTGATAGTCTTATCAAAGATCAAGGGACAATAAGTGTCTGGGTTGATCTCTTGGTTCTCTAGTCTGTTCCATACATCTGCTTCTCTATTTTTGTGCCAGTACCATGCTATTTGATCACTATAGATTTATAGTATAGTCTGAAGTCTAGAAGTGTGATATCTCCTGATTTGTTTTTATTTCTGAGTAACGTCTGGGCTATTCGAGGTTTTTTCTGTTTCCATATAAAATGAAGTGCTAATTTTTCCAGATCTTTAAAGTATGACAGTGGTGCTTTCATAGTGCTTGCATTAAATCTGTAGATTGCTTTGGGTAGTATAGACATTTTAACAATGTTGATTCTTCCCAGCCATGAGCATGGTATATTTTTCCATTTGTTAACATCTTCAGCTACTTTTTTTTTTTTCTTTTTTGAGACAGAGCCTCAAGCTGTCCCCCTGGGTAGAGTGCCGTGCAGCTCACAGCAACCTCCAACTCCTGGGCTCAAGTGAGTCTCCTGTCTCCACCTCCTGAGTAGCTGGGACCACAGGCACCCACCACAACGCCTGGCTGGGTTTTTTTTTTGGTTGCAGCCATCAGGTTGGTTGTTTGGCAGGCCCAGGCTAGATTTGAGCCCGCCACCTTAGGTGTATGTAGCTGGCGCCTTAGACACTTGAGCCACAGGCGCCAAGCCAGCTATTTATTTTCTCAGAGTTTCATGGTTCTCTTTATAGAGATCTTTCACGTCCTTTGTTAGGTACACTCCCAGATATTTTATCTTCTTTGGCACTATTGTAAAGGGAATAGAGTCCTTGATTGTTTTTTCACCACGACTATTATTGGTATATATAAAGGCTACAGATTTCTGAGTGTTGATTTTGTATCCTGAGATGCTGCTGTATTCCTTGATCACTTCTAGGAGTTTTGTAGTTGAGTCCCTGGGGTTTTCCAGACATACAATCATATCATCTGCAAAGAGTGACAGTTTGATCTCCTCTGATCCTATTTGGATACTCTTAATTGCCTTCTCATGCCTTATTGTGATGGCTAAGACTTCCATAACAATGTTAAAATGCAGTGGAGACAATGGACAACCTTGGCTGGTTCCTGATCTGAGTGGAAATGTTTTCAATTTTATTCCATTCAACACAATATTGGGTGTGGGTTTGCTGTGGATGGCCTTTATCAGTTTAAGAAATGTTCTGTCTATACCTATTTTCTTAAGTGTTCTGATCAAGAAAAGATGTTGGATATTATCAAAGCTTTTTCCACCTCAATTGAGAGAATCATATGGTCTTTGTTTTTTTATTTTGTTTATGTCATGTATTATATTTATTGATTTGTGTATATTGAGCCATCCTTGGGACCCTGGGATGAAACCCACCTGGTCGTGATGTATAATATGTTTGATGTGTTGCTGGATTCTGTTTGCTAGGATCTTATTGAATATTTTTGCATCAGTATTCATTAGAGATATTGATCTACAATTTTCTTTTCTTATTGAATCTTTTCCTGGTTTGAGGATCAGGGTGATATTTGCTTCATAGAATGTGTTGGGGAGTATTCCTTCTTTTTCTATGTTTTGGAAAAAGTTAAGTAATATAGGTCCTCTTTAAAGGTTCCTTTTTAAAGGTTTGGTAGAATTCTGGTGTGAAGCCATCTGGTCCTGGGCCTTTCTTTTTTAGGAGATTTCTTATAATTGATGCTATTTCAGAATTTGATATAGGCTTGTTCAACATTTCCACTTCTTTCTGGCTAAGTCTAGGAAGGTGGTGTGTTTCCAAGTATTGGTCTATTTCCTTCCTATAGTCATACTTCTGAGAATAGAGTTTTTTGTAATATTCCTTAAGGATTTTTTTAATTTCTAAGGAGTTTGTCATTATTTGCCTTTATCATTTCTGATTGATAAAATTAGAGATTTTACTCTTTTATTTCTGGTTAGGTTGGCCTAAGGTTTATCTATTTTATTGACCTTTTCAAAAAACCAACTTTTTGATTCTGTTGTATAATCCTTTTGTTTTCAATTTCATTTAATTCTGCTCTAACTTTCTTTTCTTCTGCTGGGTTTGGGATTGGAATGTTCTTCCTCTTCCAGTTGCTTGAGATGTCTCATTAAGTTGTTGACTTCCTCTCTTTCAATTCTTTTGAGAAAGCTTTGCAATGCTATAAATTTCCCTCTTAGGACTGCCTTTGCAGTATCCTAGAGGTTCTGGAAATTTGTGTCTTCATTATCATTTTGTTCCAAAAATTTGATAATTTCCTTCTTAATCTCATCTATGATACAGCTATCATTCAGCATGAGGTTATTTAGTTTCCATGATTTTGTATGAGTATGTAGAGTCCTATTGTTACCGAATTCAACTTTTATTCCATGATGGCCTGAGAAAATACAAGGAATTATTTCTATTCATATAAATTTACTGACCTTAGACTTGTGACCTAAGATGTGATCAATGTTGGAGGATGTTCCAAGGGCTGATGAGAAGAATGTGTATTCCGTTTTGTTAGGATGAAATATTCTATAGATGTGTGTTAAATTCAATTGTTGAATGGTTAAGTTTAAGTCTATAATTTCTTTTCTTAGTTTCTTATTAGAGGATCTATCCAACACTGCCAAAGGGGTGTTAAAATTTCTGACTATTAAGGTGCTGGAGGAAATTAAGTTGCTCATGTCTCTTAGAGTCTCTCTTATAAATTGGGCACATTCTAGTTGGGTGCAAAAATGTTAATAATTGAAATTTCATTATTTTGAGTGTTGCCCTTAACAAATATGAAGTGACCATCTTTATCTTTCCTTACTTTTGTTGGTTTAAAGCCTATTGTATCTGCAAATAAAATTGCAACAACTGCTTTTTTCTGATTGTCATTTGCTTGAATTATAGATGACATCCTTTCACCCTGAGTCTATATCTTTTAAGGTAAAATGAGATTCTTGTATGCAGCAGGTATTTGGCCTGAGATTTTCTATCCAGTCAGCCAACCTGTGCCTCTTTGGAGGATAATTAAAGCCATTCACATTAATTGAAAGTATTGATAAGCCTGGTAGTATTTTGGGTATCGAGTTTTTCAAAAGTCCAGTGGACATTTTTAATCTCTTCACCGCTGTGTAAGTTGGAGTTTAATCAAAAGTTTCTGAGTTATTTTACTTTGGTGGTAGAGGATTGTGCTACTCCTTATGGAGTATAGGTCTGAGAATATCCTGGAGAGCTGGTTTAGTTATGGCAAATTTCTTCAACATGTGAATTTCATTAAAGTATTTAATTTCTCCATCATTAATGAAACTCAGTTTAGCTGGATATAGGTTCCTGGGTTGAAAGTTATTTTGTTTTAGAAGATTAAAGGTTGGTGACCACCCTCTTCTAGCTTGAAAGGGTTCATCAGAGAGATCTGCAGTCATTCTAATATTCTTCCCCTTGTAGTTTATTGTTTTCTTACGTCTGGCTGCTTGCAGTTTTTTTTTTTTTCCTTCAAATTAACTTTGGCAAATTTAATGATAATGTGTCTGGGAGATGTTTTATATGGGTTGAGTCACACTAAGGGGTCCTGAAACTGTCTGCTATCTGAATTTCAGAATCTATTACCATGTTTGGGAAGTTCTCCTCAATTATTTCTTGCAGTAGAGCATCTGTGCCTTTCAAAGCAACCTTGTTGCCTTCAGGAATTTCTGTAAAGTGAATATTAGTTTTCTTTGAATTATCTAAGCACTCTCTGAGAGAACGATCCATTTTTGCTCTCTTCTTCTCTTCCTCTTTGAATGTTTAGGAGCATTCAAAAGCTTTGTCTTCAATGTCAGAGATCTTTTCTTCTGCCTGCTCTATTCTGTTACTAAGGGATTCTACTGTATTTCTCAGATCTTTGAGGACCTCAAGTTCATGCCTCAATGTGATTGAGGCAAGAAAATCTTTGGTGATTTTGTCTTTGAATTCACTGAAATTCAAAGACAACTTTGAATTACTCCTTGAAATTCTAATTTCATCTTTACGTCCATTCTTTTGATTTTATTTGCCATCCAAATTCTGAACTTGATTTCTGACAACTCAGCCATTTGTTTACGAATGGGATCATCTGGTGTGCCTGTTTTGTCATTTCTTGGGGGAATTGATCTACTCTCATTATTCATGTTGACCCAGTTAATACCGACTTTCAAGTGGGAAAGTTTGAAAGCTCTCCAGCAATGAGATAGCAGAGGACTACTGGCTGCTCAAATGTGGCTCACTCCGGCACTCTGTGGAGTCAGAAAGGCCTGCCCAGTTGCAGAGTTGGACCTCTTTCATACCCAATGACTGGTCACCTTATGGGGCTGTGATCCTGCTCCCTCCGGTAAGCAGATGTGCATGGCTCTGGCAGGGTGGGGTGTGCAACAAGTGGCTCTGGCTGGGCAGTGCAAGGGGCTCCTGGCTCTGACAGGGTGGCTCTGGCTGGGCAGAGTGCAGGCTGCACAGCTCTGGCAGGGTAGAGCAACTGTGTGCTCAGTTCTGCCATGGTGGGGGTGTAGCTAGCAAGCTTCCTCCCACATCTGGTTCTCACTTTCGCAGAGCCAAGCCCAACAGCCTACCCATTTTGTCTGCACTACTGCTGGGCTTGCTGTTACAGTGTAGCTTTTCTACCATGGCCTTTCCAGGGCTTTGACCTAGCAATGAACTGCAGACATTAAGGTCTCTGCAGATGGATTCTAGACCAACAGGCGAGGGGGGGGGAGGGTGGACTAGAAGTTCAAAATGGTGGTAGGGAAATCATTAGTTCAACTTTCATGCCTGGCAAGAGAGTGCTCAGGGTCACAGCAGGGTCCCTCTGGATAAGTAATCCCCCACTTCCTGCAACTCTCTCCTGTGGGGTGAGCAAGAGGTCCTCAGGTCACTGCTTGGCTTTAGAAAACCTACAGTGAGCCAAAAAGAAAAAAATAAAAACACTCTTGAGGGAGGGGGTAGATACTTTTCCTTCGGGATGAGTTTTGTACCTTAAATTTGCTTCCTTGGAGTTGTAGCTTGCCTCAGCAGAGGTGACATGCAGTTATCACTCTTCTCTTTCAGCTCAGCTCCCAGTCTTCAGCATCATTGGGTACTTTCTGGTCATAATCATTCCCTCTGGACAGGAGCTTCTGTCAAAAGCTGACTCCAGTTGGCCATCTTGCCCATCCTTCAAGACTGGAAGTATTTAAAAAGAAGATAGATAAATGGCCAATTAAGATATGAAAAATGCTCAACATCACTGATCATCAGGAAAACGAAAATTAAAATTGCAGTGAGATATCACCTTACCCCAATTAGAATGGCTTTTATTCAAAAGCTGAAAAACAACAGATGCTGGCATGGATGCAGAGAGAAAGGAATACTCATACACTGTTGGTGGGACTGTAAATTAGTACAACCTCTATGGAAAACAGTATGAATTTCCTGAGAACTAAAAGTAGATGGACCATTTGATACAGCAATGCTGCTACTGGTATTTACCCAAGGAAAATGAAGGTATTTTATCAAAAAGACACCGGCCCACAAATGTTTATTGCTGTAAAATTCAGAATTGTAAAGATGCAGAATCAACTCAAATGCCCATCAGTTCATGAGAAGATTAAGAAAATATGGTACACGTATACCATAGATTTACTCAGCCATGAAGAGAGATGACTCAATTCTTTTGAAGCATTTTGAATGGAACTGGAGACCATTATCCTAGGTAAAGTATCAAAAAAATGGAAAAACAAATACCATATGTACTTACTGTTAAATTGGAACTAACATATGCATAGACAGAAATAAAATTCAATGAAAATCAAGCAAAGGGGAGGCGGGAAAAGAGGACAGATGAAAAATTACCTAATGAGTACAATATACTATCTGAGCGATGGGCACACTTATAAGCCTGCCTCAAGTATTACGAAAGTGACTGACACAAAATTGATGCATGTAACCAGAAACATTTGTATCCCTGTAATACTTTGAAATCAATAAATTTAAAAAAAAGTTTGAAAAGTACCACGTGTAAAATATGAGTCACCTTTCCATCTTTGCCCTTTCATTCACCATTTCCCCATCCTCTTCTTGTTTCTATTTAAAGATGATATTGGCATTGATATACATTTTCACCTGAAATAGGAAAAAGAAAACTTAGATGATTGCATGCTACGTTAGTAATTCTGCACCTTGATTTCTTTATTAACACCTTTTGATATATGCCATTTTAAGTACACACAGAAACACCTCATTATGCAAAATGCTCCAGAGTTCTCTATTACATGGACCAGCCTTAGGTGTTACAAAGGCTTAATGGCTGTAGTTTTAATGTTCAGGCGATGGTTTTGTTATCCTTTTTCAGGCAAATGCTTATCTCATGACTTTTTATTGGTATATAGGGAAGTTGACTAAGGGGTACAAAAACAGATGGAAGGAATGGAAATTGTAGTTAATAATTTATTCTACGTTTCAGTATAGCTAGAACAAAAGAATTTTAGCATTCTCAACACAAAGGAAAGATAAATGTTTGAGGTTATGGGTATCTCTTTTACCTCGATTTGAATTTTACGCATTGTATACAAGTATCAAAATACCACACGTGCCCCTTAGATATTCACAACTATTATATATCAAAAAAATATAAATTAATGCATTTATCTAGGCTAAAAAATTAAAAACATTTATGGCTATGAATTTGTCCCTGATATTTCACATAGCAGTCTTTATATCTTGGGGTATCATTATCAATAATTTCTAAATCACCTGGATTTTCAGCTTTTGATCACTTCTTTGACTCAAAAACTGTTTTAAAAGGTTGATACTATATTTTCCTTTGCCAATTAAGATACAGTTTTGTTGTCTTATTTTTAGCCTAAGTTACGTGATTGTTTTAACAATTAAAAAAATAAAATGACATATTTCTTGTGGAATTGTTAGTTTATGCTGAGTCTCATCTGACAGTTGTTGTTGCTGTTAGGGTCTCATGGAAAAGCCATGTCACAAAGAATAAGCACACTTATTGAAATTGTATTTTAAATAAAGGTGACCATTTGCTTGCTCAAGCAAAATGGTGAGCTTTCTTTATTTACTGTTGGTTTATATAGTCAATTTTGTACATGTATGCTATACATCAATGACCTCATTAAAATCCATTGCAATCCCTCTGCACATGCGTATTGGATATCAATGACTTCCCTCTGCACATGTGCATTGGACATCAGTGACTTCATTAATCCATTTGAACATCTTGTGACTAAGTACCTCGTGAGTAGCTCCTCCCTAGTAATCTGATAATCCACCCAACATACACCTTTTAGCATAACCCTTTCAACATAACCTGGTTTAACATAACTTAATGGAGAACATATTGTTAGCCATTACTTCTTTTGTTTTTATCTGATGAAGCCTGAGGCTATGGAGGAAAGAGACAGTTTGAAAGTCTGTCCTACTGACCTGGCCATTTGGAGGGGGTTACTTTGATCTTTAAAACAAGGCATAATTAAGAAACTTCTAGGGCATAGAGAAATTTGTGTGCAAACCTCTGCTCCGATGTGGGTCTTAAGTCAGGGGATTTTTATGCCCGCAACCGTCCAGGTCAACCTAAGATCAGGGGCTTTTTAGACCTGCAACCAATCCAGCCATATGGGATTCTGCCGCAGCTCCTCACAAGTATGCCTGCACAAAGTCTTTTCATTGGTCTCTCTCAAACAGCTTTTTTGGCCAGAGATATATAGGCCTTTCGCCTATAGTTCTCACAGAAATTTTTCACTATAATACTTTCAACATTGCTGTGTTATTAGCAAGTATCAGAATTACACAACCTCACAAGGAAATTACTGAGCTTGAGGAAATGTGCACTGTAATCCAACCAACAACAGTGAGGATACCACACAGCTAAATTATGTATCCCACGCCACCGAGACTGAATGTAACTCTGTTACTTATCAGAAACTAGTAATTGATGTTTCCTACCATATTTGACAGATACATAAATCTAATTTTTATCTTATATAACTTGAAGAAAATTTGCTTCTGTTTGAGGAAGACAAAAGCCTGATCTGTTGCAGTACAACTGTTTTCCACTGTCTGGAAACTCACTTCCTTACAGAAGCCACCCTGAGCCAACTTCAACCTTTTGGTTGTTTCCTACCTAATAGTTAAAAAAAAATTTGTAGCATATTATTTTTCATATGTTGATATGCTGCTTTTAATTTTTTTCTTGATTCATTTTGTACAGTTTTGTTTTTCCTTTCCTCAGCTGCATTGTAACAATATTTTAAAAATATTGTCTTCTATACAAAATCAGCAATAGTATAGAATGTTTTCGGAAAGCAAAGAAAAAATGTATAATCCTAGATTACATAACAAATATTTTTTGTATTTTTAATTGTACTCTTATTTTTCCCACACGCTTATGCATTTCTTTTTGCATAGGAGCATTCCTGATGTTTTCCATTATTCTCCGTGTTGTCACTTGGTGTGTAAATGTTTCTTGCAATTAATTTGGATTCTTTCTTAGATATATTGTAGGACATTACCTACAACTGGGACTCAGTAACTGCTTGGGATGTCAGTAAGTGGGAGGTAGATTTGCAAAACAGGACTCGGATATTTCAGTCAGGTCAAAGACAGTCAGAGAAGAGATGTTCGGGAGGGAGATGACTTTTTGCTTACAGGGAGATTTTGACTTTAATAGGATAAAAATGCTTAGTAAATTTAATTGGGCCAATTATCACCAGTTTATCGGCTAACCATATTTGGTGAGCTGGTGTTTTTCCTTTCCTGTCCTTAGTGGGACTCTTTAGACAGCTGGGATGTATTAGAGTTAGTAAACAATTTGGTTTTATCTTTTTCAGCTGACCAACATTATTGTGACCTTTCAGAATAGAATGTAAAATATTTTTCTGAACTTTAATTAATTTTGAGAGTTGAGAGTCGTGTGTTCCAGAGATTGTATGTTTCATTTCTAGCTGAGAAATACTCCAATCAGGTTTTCCATGCTATTCTGCAAGTTCATCTGGCAGACATCTCTTTTGGCCTGATAACATCATCGGGTACAACTACAGCCTGCCATTAATCTAAGCATATTAGATTTTCAGACATTTGTTCCTGCAAACTATACCCTGGTTTTGCTCTTTCCTTGATGGCATTTAAGCAGTTTGCTTGGACACAACCTATTCCCAGCACAGCATGAAAACGCATTTACTAAAGGCTTTGTGTCTGTGGTTTAGATAAAAAAGGAGTAAAGCTTCCTCTCTCTTGAGATGTTTAGATAAGGCTTAATTGATTTTTAAAATACATTAGCATGACCACAACACTTTAAAACAAATGAACTTTTAAAAAATTTTGTAATAGAGCAGGTTACATTAGGGGGTTGACTTTAAAAGCTTTGCATAGTGAAATACCAATTATTTTTTGCTTTGTTTTTGAACTCAGACAAAGAACAGCTCACTTAGAAACTATTTGTAATTTATGTTTATACTTCTAAAGTTTGAATAGACATAAATTTGCTTCTGGAAAGAAGCCTTTTTCTCTTGAGGGACTTGAAGATACAAGATGTTTTACAGGATAGTGTTTGAAACATATGTTCTCGTTGTCAGACTAATGCAACTTTATTGACTTAAAGCTTAGAAAAAAATCAATATATTTTTGGAGACACATAGGAGATGGTAGAGTTTCCATTTCTAAATATGATGAGTGTTTACCTGCCAGGATGTGCTTTTTAAGAAACAGTCCTTAGACCACTTGCATTAGCCTCACTATCCACCAATGTGGTGTTGAATATGTGACTGTCCTAGAACAAAACACACTGCTCCCCTAGACTCTTGCTAAAGACCATGACCTCAAAGCTTGTGCTAATCAACTTCTGTCTAAAACTCTACTAAACACACAGATGTACAAGTAAGATAGGTTAAGAAACATAGTATCCACTCACTTCTTTGGATAATCTTCACCTCTATCCTTGAGTGGGCAGAGCACCGGAAATTTACATAATTGTTTGTCATTATCTTCTGAACAACTATCTTTACTAAATGTAAATGTAAATGTAAATGTTTTTATCTTTGGTTTTGTTTGTTTTTGGTAGATAATTTAGGCCCAAGATACATTGTCTATTGTTCTGGGTATATAGTCTCACTTGATCAGTCCATTTAGGATTCATAATCAAGGAAGAATTATATGTATTCACTTCTTGCTATATCTCTTCTGACTTTACATCTCACTCCCTTTCTCTCTTTTAAAAGTGGTTTGCTTTCTTCAAACAAATAACTTGAAATATTCAACATACTGGTTTTCTTGCCTCTGAGGAAATGCACAGCAAAATTGAATAGGCAATCACAATAATTATATCAAACTTCATGTTTAGCATTTTTGCTTTCCTCTACTTCTCCTTATAGCCTTGAAACATTATTTTTTCCCCAGAACTTTGTTGTATACATGAATCTTATTTTAAGGTACTTTAAGTGTCTTTTGAAAAGCAGAACATATAAGCAAACTCTTAAGGATAGGACAGGAAAGAGCTGTTCAGAAATCCAGAGGATAAAGATTCTATAAACTATAGAAACATAAAACAAAACCAATATTTTTGATCATCATTTTACCACCAGGATTATTAACCACCTGAGTTTCCAGTTAACAAATGGTCATGTATTTACTAGTGATGCTCAGAAAGTCTTGGTCACACCATATGATATACATTCCTGTACACTTTATTGATTGAGAGAAATAGTAGATGTGTATAATTACATGCAAATTTAAAAGTATTTATATAGAATTCCTTTATAAAAAGATTATGAAAGGAATACATAGAGATAAATATTTGTACCAAAAGAAATTATGAGTTTTCATATTATTCACTTTGCTGGTAAATTTTCGATAATGTTTTTTATATTAATCAAAATTTATTCAAGGGATGTAGAAACTCGGAATTCTTTAACATCTGAAAAATATTAGAAGTGAAGGTAAGTGACTTTAATGGAAATTGAGGAAGAAATTATGATCCAATTAAAATATATTTACCTACAACTTTAAAAATTGTGCGTATTTATTGAATATGGCTCTTTATATATTCTTGAAATAATGTGCATACCTAAATAGGATAGTTTTAAAAATGAAAAACATAGAATTATGGGCTTGGTGCCCATAGCTCAGTGGTTAGGGTGCCAGCCACATACACTGGGGCTGGTGGGTTTGAACCTGGCCTGGACCAGCTAAACAACAATGACAACTACAATAAAAAAATAGCTGGGCATTGTGGCAGGCTCTTGTAGTCCCAGCTAATTGGGAGGCTGAGGTGAGAGAATCACTTAAGCTCAAGAGGATGAGGTTGCTGTGACCTGTGACACCACAGCATTCTACAGAGGGTGACACAGTGGGACTCTGTCTCAAAACGAAAATGAAAACAAACAAACAAAAAAACCCTTAGAATTATGAGGCTTAAACTGGGTGAAATTGGCTGAAATACCATGTTATTGAATTGGCTGAAACTGACTTGAGGTCTCAGTTACTCTACCCTCCCATCCTTGTCTTCGACTTTACTGTCATTGTTGTAAGGCATAGCTGATAATGGTAAAGCAAATTTCCCCCTTTCTCTTTTCACTGAAATTACTCTTCAGAGCTAGTCTTTCTCCTTCCAAGATGAAAAGTCTGGCAGTTCCTGGTCACTTTTATGGAACGCAGAGTTTTTCTGTCACCATAAAACATAAGACACAAACTCAGTATTTAAAAATCCAATTTTACATAATATTACAAATTTCAATTTTGCTTTCATGTTAAAGCTACTTCTTCTGTCTCTCTCTTTTCTTGCTCTCTTCCTCTTCTTATAAGATAGCTCTTTTTCCCTATCATTCCAGTTGGTTTTTGTGTCTTAATGATTAGAGTAGGGAGAGGGAGCAGACAAAAGTAGCAGTAAGTTTCCTTCTGGAATGGTTGTGATTTGCCTCTTACGCTCTCTAGACTTGGCAAGTTATGAAACCTTGCTTTTTCTCTTGTAAGATGCTTTTCTTATGGGTTCTTCTCAGAGTCCCTCCATTATTGGTGATACCTCAGCTGAAGTTATTTGTTACATGTACTTCTATTTCTATTGGTTCCTTGATTCTTCCTCATCCCCTTTTGATGCCGTTCCCCTTCCCCCACACCTGATTCATATTCATTCTCTTTCTCACTCTTTCTTCTTTCCTATGTTTGTACTACTTATGCCCCTACAAACTCTGAAAATGCTATCTAGTCCCATTTGTCCTCCATCCAACTAGCCAGCAACCACATCTTTTTCTCTTTAGAATTTCTAAGTAGGAGTCAGACACCAATCCATTGTGCCTCACTAAATTCAGGACCCACTTTCTCCAGTGAGAGAGGATTTTCATCATTTTGTAGAGTGAAAGGTTTAGGGTGAAACATTTCATTTGTGTTTTTATCTGGTGAAGGGGAAGAACTGTTGGAACAATTGTAGTCACTTAGTCTTTTGGGATCATGCTATAAGTTAGTGACAGTTGATCCAGCTATGGTTGCAGAACAAGAACACAACGGTTATTAAACTGGGCAATATAACCTCTATGTATAGAGAAAATGAGAAGTACGGGGGGGAAGACAGAAGATGAAACAGATGGGAGCCCTAAACCCTTTCCTGCGTAAAGCAAGAACTCCGGAGGAAATCTCTAGTTGTTTGAACAAGAAGGACACAGCAAAATATGTGATTGAAAGTTGCAAAGGTACCAGAGAGATGAAATATACTAGTAATATGTGTGTATAACTCTAGGAGAAGAAATAGGAAAGGGATTTTTAGCACTATATAGTTGAATCTGATCTAGCTTAGCTGCAAGTAATGTTTGAAATGGATACATTTTAAAATACATAGGCATAGCATATTATTTAGACTGTTGGAGGTAATTACTGGATGAATTAAAAAGAGAAATTGTCAGAGACTGAAATCTAGTTCCTTGTGGGGACTGAGAGGAGTGATGGGAAAGGCAAATTAAGAGATGTCTGTGTTTCATTAGGGGCTTCCCATGGTTTTCGTTCTCATTTTTGCAATGTATGTATGTATGTATTCCTCTAATAAAATCTAAAACCTTTTTTATTAAAATATTTTAAACATGTATGGGTGAAAATACAGATTAAAGTATATGTGGAATTATGTGGAAAATATACAAATAAGAATATATTAATTAATATGAAGAAGATTAATGAGATAAATTATTGCTGCATGATATTAAAACAGTATAAGGTTATAATGTATTAGTCAATGTCATACAATTACAAGTGTCTTCAGAGAGTTCAAAGAAATAGAACAATACCAAAAAGGCATTTTGGTACATACATGAATTAAATATATGATAATAGTTTATAAAAAAATCTTGGGAAGAGAAGTATTATTCAGTAAGCAAGTTTAGGTTATTTTAAAATAAAAATGTTATCTTAAATTATTGTCCCATATTAAAATAAATTCCAGATCACTATTAACTTGCATAGACTAAGCCATGAAATGCCTCAAAGAAAGTATGAATGTTCTTCTGAACTCTTTATTAGGCAAAAGACCGTCTATATTTCGACATGATGGAAGAAGGTGTAAAAGAGAAGACAGAGATTCAATTACTTTCAAGAGCTTTACTGTGCTTGTAAAATTAAAAGATGGCAAAGAAAATTTACAACAAATATGAAGATTTTAAAGATATTAATTTCTAAAGAAGTGATTCAGTTAATTTTCATTTTATCATGTTAGGGTTCCAGCAATAAGCATGACAGGTATAGTCTTAATGTCAATGAGAAAGACCCCCAAACTCCTAAATAAATAAAGGAGCAAAGAGGGTGGCGCCTGTGGCTCAAAAAGGTAGGGCACTGGCCCCACATGCCACAGGTGGTGGGTTCAAACCCAGCCCTGGTCAAAAAAATAATAAAAAAAAAATAACAAAAAAGCAAAGATCATTCATTCATGCTTACTTCACCCAAGAGAAAATGCAAACATGTAGAAATCATTGGAAAAGTATTTGGTTCATTACATGACCAAAGCTTTCAAATAAAGATGAGATTATAAATTATATTAATTAAATATAAAATATGCAAAGCTGTTTTTTGTTAAAGATAATATTCAATATAGGTGAGAATCATGAAGAGGGCACTCAAAAGGTGGAGGAAAATGAAGGTAATTGAGGAATATGAGTAAGAAATTTTAAAGATGCTCCTATCTTTGGGGCCAGATATTCAATTTCTGATATTTTTGTAAGGTAATTTATACTACTGAAAACATCAGGACTTTCTAAATACTTAGCCATAAGAAATTGCCTAAGTTAGAAGCAGTCTATTTGAGATAATTGCATACATTAAATGTGATATTCACATGTAGTCTTTTAAGGATATGGAAAGGCTTATGATAAAATTTAAAGCAAAACACAAAATGGCATCAAGTATGTAAAGCAATATGTATAAAAATCAAAAAATAGGGTAGCATGTTCACAATTTCTCTAGGAGTTGGGATTACGATTTTTAAATAATTTAAGTATTTTTCTGTCTTGTACTTTCTCCAAAGTAAATATGTATTATTTTTATGCACAATACTAAGAATAAATCTTAACATATATTATGAACTTTGAATGATAATGATGTGTCAGTGTAGACTTATTAATTGTAATTTATGTACCACTCCGGTAGAAAATGTCGATGATGTAAGTGGCATTTAATTTCAGCTACTGTATTTTAAGTTGTTAAAAAGCTTATGCATTAGGGAGCTTCTCTGCACAATGGCATTGAGCAGGCAGAGCAGAGTCCATCATACCACCCAATTTTGTTAATATCTTCAAAAAACCAACTTTTCAATTTGTTGATTTTTTTGAATGATTCTTTTGTTTGCAATTTTAATTAATTCTACTCCAATTTTGGTTATTTCTTTTCTTCTGCTGGGTTTGGGGTTGGAGTGTTCTTCCTTTTGCAGTTGCTTGAGATTTTCCATTATGTTGTTGACTTCCTCTCTTTTTGTTCTCTTAAGGAAGGCTTGTAATACTGTAAATTTCCCTGTTAAGACTACCTTTGCAGTCTGCCCACAGGTTCTGATAATTTGTGTCTTCATTATTGCTTTGTTCCACAATTTTGTTAATTTCCTTCTTAATCACATCTACGGCCCAGCTGTCACTCAGCATAAGATTATTTAGTTTGTATGAGCATGAAGATTCCTGTTGTTGTTGAGTTCAACTTTTATTCCATTATGGTCCAAGAAAATACAAGGAATAATTTCTATTCTTTTAAATTTGCTGAGGTTAGACTTCTGACCTAAGATGTGGTCAATTTTGGAGGATGTTTCATGGACTGATGAGAAGAAGGTATATTCAGTTTTGTTAGGATGAAATGTTTTGTAGATGTCTATTAAGTCCATTTGTTGTAGGGTCCAGTTTAAGTCCAGTATTCCTTTGCTTAGTTTATTGTTGGAGGATCTATCCAACATTGCCAAAGAGGTGTTAAAATCTGATTATTATGGTGCTAGAAGATTTTAATTGTTCATGTCTGTTGGGATCTCCTTTATAATTTGAGACCATCCTTATTTTTCCTTACCTTTGTTGGAAATTGTATCTGTGAATAAAATTGCAAACCCTGCTTTTTACTGATTTCCATTTGCCTGAATTATAGATGTCAATCCCTTCATCCTATGTCTATTTTTATCCTTTAAGGTAAGATGAGATTCTTGTATTCAGCAGATACCTTGTCTGAGTTTATGTATCCAGTCAACCAACCTGTGCCTCTTTAGAGGACAATTTAAACCATTCATATTAATTGAGAGAATTGATAAGCCTGGTAGTGTTTTGAGTGTCAAGTTTTTCAAAAGTCCAGTGAACATTTTTAATCCTTTCACCACTGTGGAAATTGGGTTTTGATCAAAAATTTCTGAGTGAGTTTACTTTGGTGGTAGAGCATTGTGCTGGTCATTATGGAGGATGGGTCTGAGAATATCCTGGAGAGGTGGTTTAGTTGTGGCAAATTCCATGAATATGTCTATGTCATTAAAGTGTTTGATTTCTCCATTACAAATGAAACTTAGTTTATCTAGATACAGGATCCTGGGCTGAAAGTTCTTTTGTTTAAGGAGATTGAGGGTTAATAACCATCCTTTTCTGGCTTAAAAAGTTTCAGCAGAGAGATCTGCAGTCAGTCTAATATTCTTCCTCTTGTAGTTTATGATTTTCTTATATCTGGCTGCTTACAGAATTTTCTCCTTTATATTAACTTTGGTGAAGTTAATTACAAAGTGTCTTAGAGATGCTTTATTTGGATTGAGTCTTTTTATTTGGATTTTGAATCTGTCTGCTATCTGAATTTCAGTGTCTCTTGTCATGCTCGGGAAGTTCTCCTCAATTATCTCTTGGAGTAGAGCATCTGTGTCTTTAGGACATCCTCTTCTCCTTTAGGAATTCCTATCAGGTGAATGTTTGGTCTTTTGGAGTGGTCCCACAATTCTCTCAGGGAATGATTCATTATTGCTCTCCATTTATCTGCCTCTTTGAGCATTTGGGAGCATTCAAAAGCTTTGTCTTCAATGTCAGAGATCCTTTCTTCTGCCTGCTCCATTCTGTTACTGAGGGATTCTACTGTATTTCCCAGATCTTTGAGGGCTACAATTTCTTGCCTCATTGTGAATAAATCTTTGGAGATTTTGTCTTTGAATTCATTGAATTCTTGAGACAAGTTTTGAATTGCTCCTTGAATTTCTAATTCTAACATTACTTCCATTCTATTAATCATATTTGCCATCCAAATTCTGAATTCGATTTCTGACATCTCAGCCATTTGTTTATGAATGGGATCTCCTGTTTTGTCTCCTTTGTCATTCCTTGGGATAGTTGATCTACTCTGACTATTCATATTGCCAGAGTTTTCCCACTGATTCTGCCCCATGATTATTTTTCACCATTTGGCCTGAGAAGCTGGTAAGGTGAAATTGAATTGAGGGCTTCTGGAGTTGTAATTAACCAGCCCTTAACTAAAAACCTAGGATTGGTGACTGTGGCTTTTTCCCTACAGCTTTTCAAAGTTCCTGTTCAGTAATGCAGCCTGAGACTCTGGGGACCTGCTTGGTGTGATGGGGCTAGTTGGCTGTGTCTTGTAGTCAGCTAGTCCAGTGGTTCTCAACCTGTGGGTCATGACCCTTTGTAACAATGAAAATACATCCTGCATATCAGGTATTTACATTCCGATTCATAATAGTAGTAAAATTACAGTTATGAAGTAGCAATGAAAATAATTTTATGGTTGGGGGTCACCACAATATGAGGAACTGTATTTAAGGGTCACATCATTAATAAGATTGAGAACCACTGAGCTAGTCTCTATCCAATCCTAGTGAATCAGTGACTTTGGGCTGAAATCTCTGCTATGGAGAAATGCAAGCAACTAAGACACCCTGTCCCTCATGGGCAACAACTGGAAGAACAGAATCAGCTCCTCCCACTACAACACAACCAGGGCACAACCTTGGAGGGTCCCCATTGTTATCAGCCCAGGTCAAGAGTTCCAAACCAATTGTCTCAGTCAGCACAAACACCCATCAAGTGGGAGAGTTCAAAAGGTCTCCAGCAACTAGACAGCAGGGGTCCACTGGCAGCTCAAATATGACTTGCTCTGGTGCTCCATGGAGTCAGAATGGAGTTAACAGGAAAGACTTAGTCCAGGGGGGCTGGTGCCTCCTTCCTCTGCCATGACTAGTCTTTGGTTATCCTGTGGGGCGGTGGCCCAGTTCCCTCTAGTGAGCAAATGTCCCAGGGACTTGCACCTGCCAGAGTCAAAGGGGAGTTAATGTCTTCTCAGCCAGGCCACTACACTCAGCCACCAGCTAGCAGAGGGAGCTGAAGCCTGACAACCTTGCATACAGGCTGGGGAGTGGGGAGTGTTCCACCTAAGTTTGTTCCAAGCCAGAGGTTAACAAAGTAGCAAATGTTTTTCTCCCTCAGAGGGTACACCTTTGCCTTAGCTGCACTGTTCCTCTGGTACCTCTGGAGGGTGAGGCCTGGCTCCCTCTGGCAGTCCACAGAATTGGGGAGGTGTCTGTCTGAAATTTGACCCCAAGAGTATTGCTCTACTATCATTGACGCTGCATGGCAGGTGGCTCCATACAGGTTCCTGAGCCTCCACCAGCCATTGATTTGCACTTTCACAGAGCTAGGCCAGACACCCTCCCCCCTGTGCCTCTCTGCTCTGCTATTGGATTTACTGTTTCAGCAAAGCTGAACTGCTGAGTTTCATGCAATGCTCACTCCTAGCAAAGAACCACGGACATTCCAGTTTCTGCAGGGGTTGGGCTTCTAGACCTCCAGGTGAGGAGAGAATGGTGGACTGGGAGTTCAAAATGGCAGGGAAAATATTTTTTCAACTTTCATGCCGGGCAATAGAATGCCCAGGCTCACAGCGAGGTCTCTCTGGCAAAGGGGTCCATGCCTCCAATGACAGTCTCCCATTGGGAGAGATAAGAGGTCTTCAGTTCACTGCTTTCTTGTAGCGATCACACAGCAAGCCACTCTCTTGGGGTTGGAGACAAACTCTTGTCCTCTTTGGGATGGGTTTAGTACCTGAAATTCACTTCCTTGGAGTTGCAGCTTGCTTCAGCAGGGATGATGTGCAGTTATCAATCTTCTCTCTCAGCTCAGCTCCTGACCTTCAGCTTTATTGGGTTCTTTCTGGCCATTGTCTCTCCCTGTGGATGGGAGCTTCTTTTGAAAGCTGGCTCCAGTTAGCCATCTTCCCCGATAAATGGGTTTTTAAATGATTCTGAGTTTCACAAATTACAGTTTCACAATCCAGTGCCCCCTTCCCCATTTTCTTGTGTTCATCTCAGCCATAGAATAGCATTAGCTTTATTTTGAAAAAATATTTCTCCCATTTGGGGATAAACCACACCCAAGGCAAGTGGAAAAATTGAGTACATCAATCTGTCAATCTATGTTTGTTCCCACCATCCCTACATTTGAAGTTATAAGTTTACAATTCAGACACTTTTTCTTATAGTTTTTAACACTTGGTTAGATGTTATTCACTTAAAAAAAGTATGATGGGCTTTTGATTTCCACCTTACATTAGACAGAGCTAGGGCAGAATACCCCTTTGTAAGAACCCTTAATTTTTCTGTATTTAAAAAACAAATGTTTTCTCCACTTGATTCCCTCACTGTTTGACCTTTGGCTTTGCGTCTCTTTAAAAAGTCAATGTTTATGCAAGGCAAGCTCTGTACCATCTGTCATTCTTTCATACAATGCTTTTCCACAAACGTAGGACCAAAAATGGAGAAATAAGATTTACGCTTGGGACTGGGGAGTCTTTTCATAAACTAACATTGGTTTTGAGTTTGAGGAGGTTTGTTCTTCAGAGAATGCATTTCAAACAGCCTTCTGATCCTCAGATACCCAAGAAATTCCTGACTCTTTCCAGTTGGGAACATAATGTAACAACATGCCAGTCTATCCAGTCAGAGCTCCATCGTTTACACAATTCATATTTTAAACTTTAAAGAGGCTCACAACTGAGCTTTCACAAACAGTAGCTGTTTACTTTCCTTCCACTAAAATAATCATTGCAAATACCCCTCTGAGAATGTATATTTTCAGATGCCAGGTAATCAAAGCTTAGTTGTACTCAGAGGTTTTTTTAGAACCAAATGGAAAATAATTGCTTTAAAGTACCCACTTGTGAGGATTTCTGCTCATCAGTATAATTGCCAGCAGCCACTGTCTTTCAACCACAATAAATTCACAATGATTCATTAGCTGCTATTGGGGGAATGAAATAGATCATCTTGTTAACGTTAACTTTGATTTTTAAAGGGCTTTACTTGATTTCATATTGGAATTACAGTTTGCACATAAACTAAAATAATAAATGCTCCCTGCCCCACTTTAAAGAGTAGTGTAGGTAGTAAAAAGGAATAAAATTAGAAGTCAGCCAGCCTTGCTGGATTTCGATATAGCTTTTCAGGGTGGGTATTTACTCTAGGAGCATTTTTATATTTTCTCCTTTGTTGAAGAAATTTAATTTATTGACAATAAGCCTTTGCACACATCGGTTGACAAATGATCCTTAGGACGAAGTATCAAGTACCTTTGCCCAGTCACCTCTCCCGTATCAAATGAATAGAAGGAAGGCTGCAAAAACTGCTGGGAGAGAATACTCATCAAAAACTTTGTAATATTATTTGACATATGTCACAAATTGATGGAATTGTGATTAATATATACCTCAAGACTACTTTGCACACGTGAGTATTGATCATAGGTTAGCATACTTTTGTTGATTTTTTTAGTTATTAATAGCTTGGGAAATATATCCTATTTTTATCTTTGCCATAAAAATGACTTATAATAATTGACTACTTGCATCCATTACCTTACTGGGATTGTGTTAACTCACTTGTGGGATCAACCTTAGGTCTTCAGGGTCAATAGAAGTGGGCATCTAAGTCTCCAAGCTGGTGTATGCCCTGAGTATGTACATCACCAAAGGACATAGCCATTGACTGCCTGGCAGCTAGACATTCCTACTCCAGTCTCAGATAAAATCAAGGATCCTGTCCTACAGTTTCTATGTCTAGATAGTTGAAAGCAATTAAATAAATAAAACCAATGACTTCTCATAGAGTACTGTAAAATATCAAGTTGGCAGTATAGATAGAGCTTTTATAAATTTTTACTTTTAATTTGAATGGATGCATAACAGTTGTCCATGCTTTCGGAGTACATGTGATATTTTGACACAAGCATATGATGTTGAACGATCAAACTAGGAAAACTGGGGTACCCATCACCTCAAGCATTTATCATTTCTTTGTGTTCGGAATGTTGCAATATAGCTTGTAAAGGCAACTTCAAAGACAAACCAACTGAGCACTCATTTAACTATTTTGGGCTGCTTCAGCATAATATGACAAGACATAGGGGACTTTAAGGAAAAAATAGCTCTGCAAGAGACTACATGGAGATAAATTCAAAGAGATGACAGGGGGCAGAGAAGGGCCTATTTGTCATCTGCAGATGAGTCAAGCACAGGCAGCAAGGAGGGGAGTCTGGCTAGGATCCAAAACAAGGGAATGACACTAACACTAGCCTTCATAAGTTAACAAGTGGCCAGAGTGCAGGGAAGCAGAGCAGACAGAGCCCAGGCTCTGCTCTTCACAGTGAGGGGGGGGACTTACTTCACAGCAACCCCAGAATACCATATGCTGTGTCTAATCATTTGTTCAGCAGGCCACAGAGGTGGCCTATATCAAGCACAGCACCAGTGATTTGTAAAACTACACTGAAGGGAAGGAAGAAACATTTCTTTAAAAAAAAAAAAAATTCTGATTTGGGGTTTGGGAAGCAGTAACCTAGTTTCTGGGCTGGCTGAAGAAAAATAACAAAGTACCTGAATTTTTAGAGCTAGGTCATTTCTAGAAGAAATAACTCAATAAAAGGATACCCATGAAAGTCTTCCAGAGTTAAACCAGAACAGTTTTCAGCTGTTTGGATGAATAACCTTGATTCCTGTTAATATAAGCTGTATCTGTCCCATAGTGGAGAACCTGAAATGTACTGTCATGAAAATTTAATTTGGTTGAAAGCTTGCAATGTCACTCAAGTTTTGAAAACTCTGAGCTTAAAGACTTCTAAAGCTAGAGCTGAATGCACATGTGGATGCTGTGTATTCTGGTACCTTTGACAATTTGCTTTAAGGAATGTTTTGTCGATGCAGGTATGGGATGGGATGAGCAAATATTTGTTCATTTGCTATTTTAGCCTTTCTAGTTAGCCTAAAACATCAAAGAGTAATATTTGTAAGAAAGAATAGTTATGGAGTTATGGGGCATGTGGCCATCTGTGTCTAAGATGCAAGATGGATGTAGGTCAAAATTGGAATAAACACCCAAGCTTGCATCTTATATTCATTAGAGGCTCTATAAATATTTACTGAATGACTGGTTTAAGGAATAAATGAAATAGACCTTGTTTTGTGTGCCATCCAACTCCCCTCATGGCTCCTTCCTCTGTACCAAGTGTTGTGTTTGCTGTTCATCTCAGTTTCACACAGCAGCACCTGACATGGACAGTGATTTCTTTGGGACTGGAGGGACTGGGAGGTCAGGACCCAAACTTGTTCTGACCAAGCACTCACACTATTATATTTATTTCCTCTACTACATGTTGCTATCATCTGGGGAGAGGTCTTACTAAATTACCTCCTTACAAGTAGCTCAAGACTCACCCAAATGAATGAATGAATATCTTCTTCAAATATCAGATGACAAATTTGGTGGTGAAAACTTCCTATAAGGAGATCAGAAACAATTCAAAGTGGTTGCCAGAAAGTCAATGTAGAAAATTTCTGGGTTTCAATTCTTAGTTGAGGTGAGGATTAAGAAGAGAGAGTCTTCTTAAATCAGGAAATACTATTCCAGCTCAGACAGGTCAATGACCACACATGGTATTTGGATGAGTTCCAAGTTGCAAGTTTTAACATCTCTGTGTTAGGTTGTGTGTTGCAGTCAGTACCACTGAGCAACTGCTGATGGCTAGGCCAGCGTAACACACTTGAAATTGACTTCACAATGAATGCAGTAAAATATCATCAAAAGTTGCAGATAGCTGGTTGGAAGAAAATCCCAGAGAAAACAGTAGAGCACTCTTTTAGGCCATACTAACCAGTGGTTATAGGAAAAGGCCGTATTCCGGCTCTTTGTGATTGCTGAAGGCTCAGCACCAAAGGATTTCAGTTCTTTTTGCAGATTCTCTGAAGAAACATTGCATCAGCAACACTGTATGCAATCAACAGACATTACCATCTCTGACTTCAAAAGTAATCACAAAAGAGTCAAATTCTGACTATGAAGTTTTAGAAATATACATTGACAATATATCATGTATGTTTTTGTTTTGTATGTGTACAACAATAATAAATTATAAAAGTATGTATCTAAATACATCTAAGAGAGTTTTCTTAATTGCATAGAATATGATTCTAAGTGGTAAAAATAGATCATGTCAGCATTTTTGATCAACAGAATTTTTCTTTCTGGTTGGTATATAAAATAATGCAGCCTCTTACAATCTATGGTGTCAGATTCAGGGCATTTGATATAGTCTTCAAAAAGTCCCATGGGAATTGTTCTTTATTTTAAGGTTTACAAATAATGTGAAGTAGAAAAATCAATGATGTCTGCATACCAAGCCTAAAATCTATCCACTGATAATGAAAAAAGAACACATTAAAACAAAGTAATGCGATATTAGTAGCTTTAGGAAGGAGGGCGGGCAAGTGTCCTGGTAAGTGGTTGTCCTGCAATTTCAGTTAACAAGCACCCAGTCCGCAAGCGGCACTCGGTGCTGGGTTGTCACATTTTCCCTGAACCTAATTTGAGATTTCCTCAGGTTGTGACAACTTGATGAGGGAAGGAGGCCATTCCTCTGATTGTTCACTAACCTCACAATCTTTTTTTTTTTTTTTAAAGAAAGGACAGAGTTATTTATAGACACTATTAATTTAGCTTAAATGATTCTAGCTACTGGCTATGTGTAATCAGCTTTTTCCTCTTTTCAACTTAAAAGTGGCTGAAAGATTAGAAAAGCATATTGTGTGTAAAGACCACCCACAGCCACCTCTAATGTCATAACAAAAGTTCGGTCACCAGGCCACATGTAAATAGGCAGATTCAGTCCTCTGCGGTGGGAGGTCAGACTGTTCAGTGGTACTTAAAAATGCATGGACAGAAAGTGGCTCTTGAGAAGTGCCCCTTAATGTCACATTGAATGGGATTCGAGTATACTCTTCCTTATTTTCAAGCACACACAGCTAATTCCCTGTAACAAATTGCTATGAAGATTTGAGGGAGATTCCTACTGGGAGATTAGCAAAGAGATTATTTGGCGGGGATCGCTGGAGGATTTTGTTTTTCCCTCGGTAGCCAGACTTCTGGGTAATGAAGTGTTTATCACTTAATTTAGCATCCCCATCCTGTGCTATTATTAATATCATAGCAATGAAAGTTTAGAGTTTGCTACCAGCATGGTCTTAGGAAGATGGCAGACAGGGAGAGAATTTGGAGTACCATGTGGAAATAGCCAAATTTCTTCTCTGATGGCAGGACCAGCTCTAAGCTTTCATGCCATCCACCTGGTCAATTCACTAGGAGGAGGTGAGAAAGAACTGGGCTTTTTTTCTTTTTTAACTTCAAATTTTGAATAAAGTTGGCCAAATAGTACAAAATATTTCTATTACATTTGAGAAATTATTAGCATTTTCTCACATTTATTTATTTTCCTTCTTAGGCTATATAATTATTTTTTCTATGCTATATATCATTATGATATATAGATATCATAATGTATTTTTAATGAACTATTTGAGGACTCTGACTTTAAGCCCATCGCTTCCAGTTCAAAGGTGAAACAGCCATCAGTCCACCCCTGGCTCCAGGCTGTGCCATCCTTTCTTTCTTGCATAGAGAGTCCCCTGTGGGTTCAGTCCCACTACTTGGACTCATGTGAATTTAGCTGGCTCTAGCACAATGGCTCTCAACTTTCATAATGCTGTGACCCTTTAATACAGTTCCCACAGGCTGAGAACCACTGATCTAGCACCATGTGCTTCAGCTTAAAGGCTATTCCTGGCTCTGCTTCTCCCATGACATAACACTAAAAATTGGTAACAGCCCTCAATTTCTGCCTACCCCTGCTCACCATTCCTGGGCTCCCAGAATTAGGTGTGCTCCTGCCAGTGGCACACAGACCACTTCTGTTTCTAAGTCACAGGTGGTCTGCAGACTTCCCAGTCCTGGGTATTCCATCTCCCTGTGCTCCAGATTGGGCCTTACCTCCCCACCTCCGAAGGCCTGCTGTAGAATTTTCTGAATATGCCAGAACATTTGGCCACAAACATATGTTTAATCATCCTTTGAGTTCAGCCATTTGTTAAGTGATGACACAGTTTTAATGTATCTATTACTGTGTGCTGGGATTTTGACAAAAGATCTCTATACTGTTTAGACACTGCTTGACTCTCTTTTTGAGAGATATTCTGTCTGTGCCAATGCAGAGCCCGGTGTCCCTTGTCCCTGCTCATCTTAGTGGATGGGTTATTATCAATAGCTAGCTCATATTTTCTTTCTCATTGCAAAATATCTGGCAAATAGTAAATACTTAATTAGTGACAGTTCTTTTTATTATTTTAGTTCAGCTGAAATGATGCCTCACTAAAGTAACAAACAGCACTGATTTGTGATAAATACAATGCTTGAAATAGGTGAAGTGTGCTGTGAGAACTTAAATCCCTGTTAAAGAGACGCTTAATTCTCTCTGGAAGTAGGGAGGAAGGTTAAGTGCTAGAGGAGAGGTAACACCTGAGCTGGACTTTGTGGGATGAAAAGGAATTTGACAAAAAGACAAGGGTAGGGAAGAAATCACATGGGCGGAGGAGTCCATTCAATTAGGATGGATGTCCCAGTTCGGCAGTCCGGATGCTTTGGGGTTGGTAACTATTATTGTGGGAGCCTGTCCTGTGCGCTGTAAAATGTTCAGCGGCATCTTGGACTCTACCCAGCAGATGTCAGCAGCACCCCCTCTCCTGAGTAGTGACATGGCCTCGTGTCCCCGTGGCACCCTATCTCCAACTGAGGATTCTAAATTGGGCAAATAGGAGATTTAAAAACCCTAGGATTACTCTCCAAAGAATTCCCATTTAACTGCTGGTCTTATACGCCTTCACTTTCAAGAGAATGGGGCCTCAGTTTCCAGGCTCTGCTAAGTGGCTGCATTTCTCAGCAGTCATGGAAATAGTCACACATACTCATCTTGCCAGTATGTATTTCAGCTAATGATTAATGAGTATCTAGTATGTGTCAGAGGCTGTGCTAAGCACCAAAGGCACAGAATTCTTCTTCAGACATGTCTAAGACTCAGAGCTTGAAATTTACTCACTTTTAAAATTCTTACATACACCATTCGTACGGAATTCGGGTTCGATTTGGTAGAATGTATCAGCATAAATCATTCTTTAACTTGTTATTGCAAATCATTAACTCATTGTAAGATTATACCTGCTGGTATAATTATTAAACATAAAATATTAATCACTCATATATCCATGGATGTAATGATTATCATTAACTTCATGCCTTCTCACACTGGCTTTAGGCTCTACACCTTCCCCTTCAGATTCTTTGGGATCCTTCTGGTCTGTGACTCTAGGACAGGGAACCTAAACTGTAGTCTCAGGGTCACACAGCAGCTCTTAACCCAGAAACTCACATTTTACTTGCACCCTATTGATTGATCTATTTCTTTAGCTAATAACTTGCTTTTTATAGCATTAAGATTCAAAATTCCTCCTTCTGTTCCTTTTGCAGAAAATGATAATTATTTGTAGCAATGACAGCAGCAAAATATAAGGGTGCCTGCGGTAAAATGGTTATGTGTTTAAGGCTGTGTGTGTGAAATGTGAGCTCAGGTACAACTCATACATATGCATTCAACCATGATGATTATAAGTGGCTCAAGAGCAATATCATTCTCTAAACAATGTCAGTTGAGAATTATTGAATGCCACCCACCCTGGACATTAACAACTTTATAAAAGGGAAGACTTGGGAGTCTTTTCCAACCTCAAGGCAGAGACCCTTAGATGTCAAGGCATGTGTGCCTGCATGCAGACGTGTGGGTATATTTTGATCAGCTGTGATTTGTCAGATGTCTGCAGAGGGCTGAATGTGTAAATCTAAGATCACATCAACTAACAATAATGATGTTTGATAGGACATCTTAGATGAAGTCACCTGAGGGAAACTCTGTCGCCAACTAAGCCACACCCTCCAAGTTAACAGACTTGTGCTTGCATAAAACAGTCTCTGCTACATTTATTTGCATAAATCTAGCTCTCAGTTCTTTTTTGTAATTTAGTAATTTCCTGTGTGTCTCAGTGGTTCTCAACCTTCCTAATGCCGTGACCCTTTAATACAGTTCCTCATGTTGTGGAACTGTAAAATTATTTTTGTTGCTACTTCATAACTGTAATTTTGCTACTGTGTTTTCTGATGGTCTTAGGTGACCCCTGTGAAAGGGTCGTTCAACCCCCAAAGGGGTCGTGACCCACAGGTTGAGAACTGCTGGTCTAGGTGATAAAATTGAATTTATTTACAGTGGTTCCTTTTATTTCCTCTCAGTGCAGTTTTGTTGTTTTCCATGCTAGAAATTCAAATAAAACATAAAACTGTTTAGCGTTGTCTGACAACTCCCTAGGAAACTTTTAAAACTATTAATTTAGACATAATTTTGTTTCTGTAATTCATTTCTCAATTGGTTGTGATGGAAGTAATTGTCATATCCAAAAGGAGAATTATAACTTCATGCAATACATAAACATTTAAACTCTTTGGAAACAGACATCAGTTATAAAGAAAAGTGGTATTAAATCTGGAAAGCACAATACCATGACAGAACTCTTTCACAATAACAATCAAAGTTACCAGGCCTGTGCATCACACACTTTAATAAGAACAAAGAGGTTTATTTTATATTTCAAGCCTTTATTGCCCCAAATGTTTGATAGGTGAGGCTGTACCATATGCTACCCACACTCTGATTATACACATAACAAAAATATTTTTGATATTACCAAATGTCTTGTATTTTAGTTCAACAAATGTCTCTGAATTTTAGTTTGTTATTTTAAGAATAAGGACCATGTTGACTTCCTCGTAGAACTGTTGGGATGTTTAGAAAATGACAAACATAGATCATTTAGGAAATGCTTTATGGATACCAATAAGTTATAACTATTTCTGCCTATTTGTATATGTTTTTGTATATTGATGTTGCTAATCACCAAACTAAAAATAAATTCTTGCTCTTCTATTTTTGAATAGATTTTAAATCTATTGAATTATAAAAGGTAGCTTTACAGTTAATAATATAGCATCTTTATTTCACTTTATCATACAGGGTATCCATAAAGTTCGTGTGGAATTGCACACAATTTTTATGACACCATGTATATCATAAAATCTGTCTGTATCTGTTTATAAAGATACTCATTAAAAGCCTGAGTTAATTTATGTTACATAAATTTAACTAACTCAAGAACTTGTTTTATTTATGTAATGTTCAAGTTACATAATGTTCAAGTAATAAAATGATGTATTGGTATATTAGACTAATGGGTGGATTATTTCAAAAGTGTGAATCTGTTCTGCACACTTGGTTTCCAGTTGTTTGTGCTATTACTTTTCTGTTTAGAAAACAATTCAGGGAACATATTGAACATCTACAATGAACAAGGCAATGGGAGAGCTAAAACAATGAATGTCCCATATTCCTATATGTGATGTGGAAATTAATTGTAATTTTATTTCTCTTTAAAGAGTAAGTCTTCTCCAAATTACTTCATAGGAAGAATTTAGTCAAAATCCCGGGATTTAGCTGAGCACATGAGTCTTGCTGTGGTTTGGTTATTTGAGTCATGCTGAAATTTGATCCCCAGTGTTAGAGGTAGAGTCCTATGGGAGGTGTTTGGGTCCTGGGAGTGGGTTCCTCCTGAGTGGGCTTGTTGCCATTCTTGCAGAAGTGAGTTCTTTTAGTTCCCTGGAGAGCTAGTTGTTCAAAAGAGCCTGTCACCTCTACTCCTCTTTTTCCCTTTTGTGCCCCCGTTGCCCCCTCTTCACTGTGTGATCTCTGCACACACTTGCTCCCCTTCCCCATCTGCCACAGGAAGTACCTTCAGGTCCTCACTAGGCACAAGTGCTGAAGCCATGCTTCTTGTATAGCCTGCAGAACCCAAAGTCAAACTTCTTTCTTTATAAATAACACAGTCTCAGGTGTTCCTTGAGCAACACAGCAACACAAAAATGGACTGAAACAATCCTCCAACTAAAAAATATATTTTCCAGCCTTCTTTGCTAAGAGTTTGACTGAATTAGGCCAGTGACATGTAAAGAGTGATGTGTGCAACTCCATCAATATGAACTATATATTTCTTTGGATTTCCTTGTTTATTTCCTTATATAAAATTAAGAGATCCTAGCTTTTGAGTTACAAGCAGGACTAGGATGAGCCTTTGGGTTTTAATTTTGGAGATGAGGGTTGAGAATGTTCTATTTGTGGGGATACACATAAATAATTAGATGGTCAAAAAGTATCTTCAGTGGCAGATAATCAGGATGCATTTCAATTTTATGTTTTAATAACAGAATCTTTGAATTACAGTTAGACATGGAAATGACTATATGGGAACAACATTTCCCAGCTTCCCTTGCAGCTACACATGGTTGTTTATCGAAGTGTAGCCCAATGGATGGTCAAGATGTTTGGTTTAACTTCTCGGTTATCTTCTTAGTGCTGAATTTTTTCTTTCTCTTATAATGGGCCTGGAACATGGCTATGGTTTGGAACAGTTTTTAACTGCATAAATGAGGAAAAATCCTCAAAAGACAGTGGAGCAATAGGTTGGAAAGTACATGGGTCTTGAATAACCTCTTGGAGCACAGTTGGCCCACCCACAGTAGATGGCTCACTCTATTTTTGTAATTTTATAAACTTAGTCTACTCCATGACTAAGTCCTTTAGATGTTTCATTGTTTCAAAATACTTCTATATAAATTTCCTCATTTTACTGATTTTTTTAATTGAATACCTAACATGGGATCAGGCCTTATCTTAGGCTCAGAAGATAAGGTCATGGATGAATCACATATTCATTAACACTAGGTGGGTAACTGAGAAGGAGTCAAGAATATGTTTAGGATGATAGAAACTTGGGGAGACAGGGAAAGGTGGGACTTGAGGAGACAGTGAAAGGTGGGAACTTGGGGAGATAGGGAAAGGTGGAACTTGGGGAGACAGTGAAAGGTAGAACTTGGGGAGATAGGGAAAGGTGGGACTTGGGGAGACAGTGAAAGGTAGAACTTGGGGAGATAGGGAAAGGTGGGACTTGGGTAGACAGTGAAAGGTAGAACTTGGGGAGATAGGGAAAGGTAGAACTTGGGGAGACAGTGAAAGGTGGGAACTTGGGGAGACAGGCAAAGCTGGGACTTGAAGCACAGATGCCTCATACAGAAGATGTATCTCTTTTCCTTTGATTCAGTGGTTCTCAGTCATGGTCTTCTGACCAGTATCATCTGAGAACTTGCTAGAAATGCAAATTCTCGGGTTCCCCAACCCCGAACTACTAAGGCAGAAACTCTGAGGCCCAGAAGTCTGGATTTTTACAAGGTCTTTAGGTGGTTCTGCTGCATCCTTTGTGCTAAAGCTTGAGAATCACTGCCACCCTGTAGAAGTTGGCAAAGGAAATCAATAGTATACCAAAGAGCTTAGGCTTAGAGAGGTTAGGTATTTTGCCAATGGTTAAACAAATACTGTCTGACTCAGGGTTAGAGTCCATGTTCTGATCTGAGTCAAGGAGACTCAGTGGTGTCACTTTCCCAGATATCTATCTAGAGGACTGGGATTGGCTTCACATAAACATCTCTACACAGGAGAAGCAGAGAGGTGGATTTTAGACTATAGATGGAAGGGACAATTGCTGTTGGCTTTTGTAGATAAAGGAAAAGGCAGGCAGACAGGCTTTGCTGTAATTTTCAGTAATTTTCCTTTGGGACTTAAGTGCTCTTTTCTCAATTGATTAGGTGTGTTTCCTGTTGACCCCGTACTAGGCAAACATAGGCTCTGGGCCCTGTCTACACAAATCTATTTTCCAGCAGTAAGATGGTCTTAGTATAAAATGACCAAGAGGACCTTTCTGCACAGGTTTATTTATTTGGCCACTAATGCCCTTTATGTATTCTAATTGGTAGCTGATCAATGATGTTTCTGACATCATTCAGAAATAGCACACTGAAACACTACTATGGCTGTTCAGAAGGTATCCCAGCCAGAGGTTAGAACATGGCTCATTGTTTTCTCACTGAGATAGGTTTGACAGGCTGAGCTTTCATTATGGACAATGTTAATGGGCATAAATAAAAAATACACATACATGAGAAATGGTGTTTCTTATATTTTTAGATGACAATTTCAGGGTCTTCCTATCACTTATTACAAAACCAACTGTATTGGTTCGTTTGACCTAATTTGTAGTATTGGGTCAATACTAAAATCATTTTTTTCATTTCTAATATTCCCCTTTCTCTTGAGAAAGAGAATAGAAAAGGCTATGATTGTCTCAGTCAAAATGGTAAATAAGATTTTTAGTTGTTGTGCTTCTTTATAACTTCAGTTTTATTGGTTTGTGCAGATATGGAACCATGCTGGCTAAGTTGTCAGAGGTGAAGTAGATTTAAATGATGTTAAGAGGAACATCATGGAAATAGACTTTTCTATATAAAAAGAGAGATTGTAGGACCCCAGGGGTGTATACAAACTCTATTAAGATAGTAGCTGCTGCTTCTGTGAGACTCCTGAGAAAATAACACTCATGAAGGACAAAAAATACTATGTTATTAGCCAGAGCTTTGAACCCAAACTGCAGTATGAGCTTTAATCCAGGCTGGAGACAGACATATGTTATCCAAACAAATAAGATCACATCCTTTATCCTAAGTGCACCTGGAAATCTCATCCCTCCATAGGAGAATAAGCTAGTTAGTAGGGGTAAGAACAAGAATCATAGTGTCAACATCTAGAGTTCTGCTAATCTGTGCAAGCTGCACTCAAGAAGAACCATCTTCTGAGTGCAGCTTCACATTAAGCTTGCCAAGAAGAAAGAGTCAGTCAAGATTATTGCAGAGAGAGCTCTACACTGAGGCATGGTCAAACAATGAACTGTTCTTTCCCCAGCTCTGGCCCCTGGCTCATTCTTGACAGAGGATTGAGGATGGGGTGTAGGGTGAAATTGCTACCCATACCTTCAAGATATCAAAAATATTTAATATCTGGTCTGTGCAAAAAACTCAATGGCAAAAGTATCAAATCAATCATTAGTGTCTTGTAATCAAGTGACCATATAGATAGAATTTTTTTTAACTTTTATGCTTGTCAGAGGATCCTGAAAATACTCCTTTATTCATTCAACACATCTTTGTATTCAAGCCCCACATACCAGAATAGAATTTGTGGTTGAAAAGATCATTAAGAAATCGTTCTTGACAATAATAAACTCTCTTCCCCTTCAAGAGACATAATGTCAGAGGAAGAAATCAGAAACCAAGTGACTTAATTAAAATGACAGAAGGAAGAATACCAGATTTGCCTCAGCTACAGGGTGGGTGTTCTCATTTCCTTGGAAAACCAATACTTGAACTTCAAGGTTAATGCTCTGAAAGAATGCATTGAATAAGCTCCCCTTGATTCTACTGTTCTCAAGATGCCTGATGATTTTTCTGCCCTTGTTCTTTGTTTTCCGGGGATGAACTTTTCTTAATGATATTTTACTGTAACTCAGGTTTCATGTTGCGTCAAATAGTATGTTTTATTTAAAAAAAAATCCCATAGGACTTTCTTGGTAATTTTTCAGTGGTTTATTATAATTTTAAGCACTTTAGGAAATGGACTTTTTAAACCCACTTGAAAGAATTTGAAAGAGAAAAAAAAATGACCTTTATTATAAATTGATACCATTATAAAAATATATCCTAGAGAACACTGGAAATGGTCTGCTTGGAGTTGGACATTGGAGAAATAAGCTCTTTAATATTATCTCATAAATATATTTTAGATTCTTTTTAAATAGTAAGGGGTAATGAAGGACAGTTTTCCCTCAGAATTTTTTTCCCCATTATCACAGCTATCCATTGCATAAAATTTGTATATGATATTTAAGTGGAAGTAGTAAACTTTCCATTTCCTGTTTTTGAACACTGGGGCATGATTAATGTCAACCAGATCCCATCTATTGCAATATAGTTGATTTCTAGTGTTGGTTACACAGAGATAAGAATTGTATAATGCGCTATCTGAGGTTCTATCTCTGTAAAAATAATGAAATACAACTTGGCAAAGAGTTGCCATTGTGATTTAAGTTTTAACACAGAAATTATGTTGTCTTTTTGAGTATATAATGAAGTTCATGGTCTGGGATTAAGCAGAGGTCTCCATTAGCATGTTACATATGGAGGAAGAACCAAGGTCCTGAAAATGTTCTCTGCTTCTGCACACAATGCCTGGGAGACTCACTCATGGCACCCCCCTTTTTTACCCCACTGAGTCTTTGGTGTTGGCTTAATGAATGTATACTGGCTAAGGGGAGTCAAGTTCACCATCTGAGTACAGATTTCCTAAGAATTAAAGAAATAGACAAAAAGATCAACTAGGAAGTAGGGACACGATCTTAGGTAAAAAACAGACAAGCTTGGGAAGTGAATGTGTTTATTACACAGAGACTGGAAAGATCTCTGGAGGCAACTATAGGTATGTTAGTCAGGATATGATGCTGTGAAAAACGAATCCCAAAATTGTAATGACTTAACATAGACTTAGGTTTTACCTACTTCTCCAACAGTGGTTGGTAGAGAGATGGGTCCTACATAGTTGCTCTTCTACATAGACACAAGGAACAAGGAATGTTTCATCGATTGCCCTTTGTGGTCACCATTGCAGAAGTGAAAAAGCTGGAGGGTGGTTCATCACCTCTTAAATACTCTGGCTCAGATGGGACACAAGTCCTTCCTATCAAGTTCATTGGCCTGGATTAGGATTGTTAAATGCCCCGATTTGCGAGATACAGGGAAATGTGAGTGGGTGTTCATGAGCAGCACATCTTTGCCAGGCAGTTTGAAGGACAGTCCCCCACCCTACAGCTTTTGTGGCTAATCCAGTAATCTCAGAGGAACCGCTGAGGGCCTGGAACTGCTTATCACACTGGCTGGTTGCAAAACTATTCCATTGTTCTTTGGTTAACCTGTGCTTATGCCCTAGGAATTGATGCTTTTTGCTGTCTCCCTGGTGCCCAAGCTACTGGAAAGCTATGGCCTTCCCTTGACACAGCTTCTGTGGGTTGATTAGAGGAAGAGACACACATGCTGTCTGTTCCAGATTCCTTTTGCTGCTGATGCTGACAGGAGCAGGATTAGAAACAACAGACTTGTGTGTGGCATTTCTTTGTCCATGGTCTCCTGTGGGGTGCACAGCTGCCTGTGACACCTTCAGTACAGGATTGGTACAACAGAGACCGGAAAGTAGCCAAATTCTTCTATGCTTGCCATTTTGCAGTCAGGCCTATGTTTTCATTCCACAAAATTTACACTGTCACCTGCACACGTGCTTACTAGAGAGAGCTTCCCAGGGTCTGGCTCCTCTGGTTCAGCGTGTGGTTGGCCTCCTCATGGGGGAGAGGAAACAGATTCAATACCAAGGAACCCTGCAAGATATCTCTGCCTTCAGTGGTGGCACCTGAGAAAGCCCAGCTGGTCTCCATTCTCAGGCTGGATCAGGATCTTTAGCTCCAATTGGGCAGATCTCCACCTATAGGCAAATGCAAGACCCAGCCAGGTGTACCAGTTGTGGGGACCCACTCTGAAGAACATGGCTTCTGCTACTTTGGCATCTTCTGGCCAGTCCTGGGCTGTTTCTATGCTCACAAATTATTGAAAAAGGCAGCAATGGACAACCAAGGAAATACTGGGAGGGCTGGGCCATTGAGAATGCGATCAATAGCTTTCATGCCAGAACTTCCACAGCAACAGAAGACAATGTGCCAGAAGCTTTTGTTAGGGCAAGAGACAGGGAATTCAGCACAGATAATAGGACTCATGACATCAGCCATTGTTGCCCTCTGCACAAATGTCAGTCTCCTTGACACAGGGCACTGGCAGCTTGACGGGGACCTTGGCAGACGCTGACACTCTCTGCAGTGCTTGGCAGGTATGGAAGGTTATGCTTTGGAGGGCGCCAGCAGCAGATTTTCTGCTTTTGGTCTTGGCAGAGAGAGGAGACTGGGTCAACAAACAGCGGAGACGAGGGAAGAATATGATGGCCTACACATGGGGCCCATGCACAGAGTGCACCAGAGACCCTTTGAACAGTTCCCATGATCATCCCAGAAAAACCTGAGGAGGATTAGAGTTTTCTTCACAGAGGTTGAGTATGTAAAGTACTTTCTGGCCTATTAATATGATCTAGGACTCCATAGAGACAAAAGAGTACCAAGGGGCTTCTTCAAAACTTTGTTCCTTAAAACTTTGTTCAGTACTTAGTTGAACTAAGTTCAACTAAATTTAATTTAATTTAGCATGTTGATGCTAAATATTCATTAATTAACATTATAAACCTAATTTATATCAAAACAAGGGATTTTATATAGTATTGTAGAATCTCTGTAATTTGACCACCCAGGGGATTGTCACAAGCTGGTCAACATAAGGAACAAGGCCTACTGGGCTGATACGCACATGGGGTGTATGTCTCTGGTCTGTGACAATTAGGACAACTTAAGAAGATGGCCAGTGTAGGGAGGGGTTGATCAACATATGGCAATTCTACTGTATTTTGTTTAATTATAATTTTTAACTATCATTTTATGTAGTACAGAAATTTACTACATGCAAAGTTTTTGATCCTAACAACTTCTTGGGAGGCATTTGCTACCACATAAGTTTGTAGGATTAAAGAAGTCAGCCCTGTGCTATCTCCTATATGGCCTCAGAATTCTAGCTGGTTCTGAGTCACTGTCAGGATGGCAGCATGACACATCATCTACACACTAAACAGAGACGACCTCAGTGACATGTGTAAGTAGGTTTTGTTTATTTTTACACTTAGTTAAAGCTCTTGACTTTGAAATAAGAAGAAGCAATTTATGTTTTTCTAATTATTAAAAGTTATAAGTGGAGCCCAGAGGATTTGGCACCACATATCTGGGGGAGGCCAGTGACATGTCAGTACCCTTGTGAGCTGGTGGCCTCAGCAGCCACCTGGTTGGCTCACCTCTTAACCCAGGTCTGATGTGCTTCTGTTCTCCTCTGCAGCCTTCTGTAGCCCAGGAAGAGCAGGTGCGTATGTGAAGGTAATACCACCGGACTACTGCAAAACCATCAAGTCCTTCAGGGAGGTTTTGCAGATCTCACCTCAGCAGTGAGATCTGGGACTGCTCTTTGCAGCTTCTAATGTAGCTTCTCTTGACCGTTTTTCTTGCTAAATCCTCAAGTGATAATATTGCTGCACCTTTGTTATTGAGTACTGACTTGGGATCCCCGAAGGATCCTAAATCCTCATGGATGGACTCATATCCCTACAAGCTGGGGAGCAGGCCTTGAGTTCTGTGGACCTTGGTGCCCAGCAAGGTCCAACCCTGAAACATCTTAGGTTATAGTAACCAATGAATAATGAAAAAATGAAGAGTGGGTTTATAAACAGGTACTAAGTTTTATTCCAGATTTGTCTGAAACTTCTTTGCTAGGGGAAGTCCAGGAAAGCCCTTCCCTGAGCCCTTGCCTACCTTCCAAATCCACCTACATTGTGTGAAGAACATAGTTTTAAAAAGAGTAGTTATGCAATCAATCAGCTTGACCATGGTGGTAGATTGTATTGGTGTTTTCAAATACGTACTCTCCTTTCCTGTAAGAGGACTGTGCATGCCAACCCATTGTTTGTGATTTCGGGCTTGTGTGACTAACTTTGAATGATAGCCTATGAGTAGAGAAGACACTAACCATGTCTGACAAGGAGCTAGAGACACCAGTCACTTGATCCCTTTCCCTCTTCCATAAGTGACCTGCCACACATAGAGGCTGCTTCTTTAGCTTGGAAGATTGGAAGTGAAGACAAGCAGAGAGGTATTCTACATGCAGCTGGGACAGAGCCTTACAGGAAACAACCGCACATCAACTTCTGTTCTGTAAGCCATTGAGATGTGTGGGAGGCATTGTTATGCACCAAAACCTAGTAAAAGCTGGTCAACATGAGCAGGGTGGCTCGAGAGTGAGACCCAGCTAGCATAACAAAAGTGATGATTCAGCAGCTGGTGGCCTACAATACGGATGAGTTTCTTGTCTTATTTCACAAAGAGGCTGAACTAAAAGTGGACTATGATGATGGTGTTGCAAAGATTGAATAACTAGACGACTAATATCAGGATTTCATTTCTTCCTCATCCTCACCTGTCATTTACCTGTGGAGGGCCTGTAATATGCAAGGTGCTGTGCTATACTGCAGGTGCTGATTATACAAAGAGGCATGGAATATATAACCCATAATCTCTGAGCTATCAGGATGCTATTAGTATAAATGTGGTAATGATACTCATGGGAGGTGTCATGTGATCTACAGAGACAATGCTGCAATAGTAAATTAAAAACAAAAGGAATTCTTGTTCTGGATGAAGCCATTAGATTCATATCAAAACTTTATAATAAGGTAGGGGTTGTACTTTATATTAATTTTATCTTCCAAATAGTGGTGTGTAGGAGCTGGTTCATACTGACTTGAAGGACCCAATTATGCATGCATCTTTCCAGGACACACACAATGTCAGGAAATCAGATAGTGGTATGAAATTAGCAATGGTTAGGAGTATTTATACCACAAAAATCAGCCAGTGCTAAAAATTGGGGATTTAAATAATTTTTTTCTTTTTTTAATTTCAAAATAATGAGGGTACTAAGTTTTTAGGTTACATTGTTTTCAATTCTAAGGTAAAGTCCAAGTTATAGTTGAATCCTTCACCCAGGGGGCTTGATGAAAATCCTCACATTGTGCACATTAGATGAGATCCCTCCAATTGTCCTCCCTTCACCCCCCTTTCCTCTCCTCTGATACAATTTTTTTAAAGGTGGATTAAATGGGTACCCTTTTCTGGAGAAATCAATATCTTTTATTCCACTCACCCTTACTTGAATCACAGTCAAATTTCACTCATTAGCTGGGTGACCTAAGACAAGCTACTTAAACACTTGTGTGCCTGTTTCTACAATAATAGTGCTTAACTTCTAGACTCATCATGAGAATTAAGTGAATCTAGTATCTATAAAACTTAGAGTGATGACTTGCACAGCCTAAGTGCTAGACGCATGAAAGCTATTGGTTTCATTTTAAGTATTATTAAACAAGACTAGACAACCTTGAGTTGTATTATTCCAGTTCATTTCAGAACTATCTATCCAGAGACCACTTCTCAAAAGACTATGCATATCTTTGTGAATGACATGACAATTAAAAGCTATAGACAAAGGAAGTATAAAAATACACTACAAACTAAAAATAATAAAAACAATGACAGCAACACATGTAAACTCTGGGAAGTACGGGGAAATCTCATGAGAATTCGCCAAGAAGTAACATGGCCTTATAAATACAATAAATAAGGACATATGGTTTGTAGGGTATTGGACCTACACAGCTTCAACACTGGACAAAATGTCTTCAGAATTATTTATACATTGATGCTAACATTTCCTACTCACTTGACATCGTGGCCTTTCCTACAGCTAAGGCGTGATTTAATATCCCTTTGCTGGGAAGAGAATAACTTTCTAGTAAACAGTTCTGTAATAGCTGTTGGGTCAGACTGAAAGTTGCAGAACTAGGATAGGAAGGAAATTCTTTGGAGCTTTGCATGGGACTGTCGCCAGTATACAAAATTTCCAGACTTTTGAGTTTCATATTGCTTTTATGTGGAAGTATCTTAATAATAGTCTGACTCCTAATGATCTGGAGGGACAAGAAAGGAAAAGATACAATTCGGCACAATGAGGATGGAGGATTAAGGTCATAAGTGGTGGATGGAGGATTAAGGTCATAAGTGGTGGCTGGGCATGGTGGCTCACACAATCCTAGCTCTCTGGGAGCCTGAGGCAGGTGGAATGCTTGAGCTCAGGAGTTGGAGACCAGCCTGAGCAACAGCAAGATCCTGTCTCTACTCAAAAATAGAAAAACTATCCTGGTGTTGTAGAGGTTGCCAGTAGTCCCAGCTGCTCAGGAGGCTGAGGCAAGAGGATTGCTTAAAACTTAAGAGTTTGAAGGTGCTGTGACCTGTGATGCTACATCCCTCTCTACCCAGGGTCACAGCGTGAGGCTCTGGAAAGCTGTTTCTCATCTGCCATCTTGCTCCGCCCACTCTGTCTCAAAAAATTAACAATGATAAGTGGTATGAAAAGTTTTATTAAAAAATTTGTATTTATATGGAAAAATTTTTTTCCTTTTGACTTATTACCTTTGAGAACAAAGTAGCCGTGCTCATCTAGACAACCAGTAGCTAGTGTAGGAAAAATCACCATCAAATTAAAATCTCCAGTAATGCTAGTTGTGTTTCTTCACACTTTTCAGTGCTTCAGAAATCCTGATAAAAAGCACACCTTTGCCCGTGATCACATGGGCTGTCTGAGGGAAGCTACTGCTCCCTTACTCTGTGTTGGAACTGTACCGTGAGGCATCGTCATGAAGTTGCTTAGGGCTTTGAAATGAGAAAGACCTGGGTTTAGGACTCAGTTCCACAATTTCCAGGTGACCTTAGGCAAGTTATAGTTTTCTTTACCTGTTAAATGGGTACATTTATACCAACCTAAAATGGTTCTTGAGAAAATTAAAAGAGACTTTGTAGAACAGGTAGTTCAGTTTTGATGGCTTAGTAGGAGGTTTTAGAAACTTTGGAGGAAAGTATCTTGAACATCATATAAATATTTTTAGAAACTTTAGAATATTTTAGAAAGTATCTTGAACATCATATAAATATTTAGAAACTTTGGGAAAGTATCTTGAACATCATATAACTATTTTTGAGTGCTGTTCAGCATAATGAACGGAGCTGAAGAAAACTGGCAGTTGCTGAGAGCCTTGAGATGGAGAATATAGGCCACCCCCAGGCCAGTCCCAGTACATAGGAAATCTCTCTTATCTAGTTTATGCTTTCATGTGCATGGTTTATGGATTTCCTAAAATATCAATGAAAAGCTTCCACTGTCGTTGAGAAAAGTTTGATATACATTGATTTAAAGTGCTCAGAAGGCATATTTGATATAGCCTGAACTGAGGTTTTTTAATCTAAAACTATCATTTTACCTTTTTCTTAATCTCTAGGTAGAAATATTTATTTGATGACATTAGAATATGGTATTAAAAAGACAAAAATCAAATATTTGTACCTTTGACAAAAAATGGCATTTGTTATTAATTCAGCATTGCATTTACTCAAAGATTTGTCACCACTAATTACTGAGTTCTCAGCTTGTTACACTGAACAATCATTACCGTAAGAACATTCTACCGTAATATGATGATGGAAGAATGAAGCTACTGACTGCCCACACTGTAACAAGGAAGGATTATTTCCCCTCACATATGGAACTTTATTTGCAACAAATCATTTTATAGATCAGTGCTGAGGTATTGAGTATAAACAAATCTGTTTTTTTCCCTTGTCACCCACCCATTGAAGCCACACATCAGTCTTCATGGGGGCTGAGTCCAGGTTTGAGCACTTTGCTCCATCCCCAAGGGGGCAGAGAACAGCTGCTCTGATGGGCCTTCTAGGACTGGGCCCTTTTCCAGAGCACCTGCCGGAGGCTGTCCAGGAAACAGCCTCTGTTGTCCTGGTGCTATGGCTATTGTTTTGTTTTGTTTTCTTCTAATCCTTGCTGACTTCCTCTGATATTATTAAATTCTACTGAGAAGTTCTCAAACTCAATAGCAATTATAATAACTAACATTTACTCTTGTAAGTGACTGAATTCAAACTCAAGCAATCTGACCATAAGTCTAACCATTGCTCCTTACTGAGTCAAGAGTCATTTTTTAGGGAAAAGGGAAAATATGAGACATTTAGTCATAAGCTGCAGGCCTATGAGTAGTTTAAACAAAGGCACTAGCATATTAGTAATAGAGCACAATGATTCGGGCTCAGACTCAGTGTCAAATAAGCACCTGTTTCCTAGGCAATGTTCTCCGAGGCTGAGGCAGGAGGGTCGCTTGAACTCAGGAGTCCAAGGTTCTCATTAGGCCACTGTAGTCCATCCTGAGCAACAGAGCAAGACACTATCTCAAAAAAAAAAAATTAATATACATGCTATGTTTGGATATATTATTGGGGATACTTGGGGAAAAAGGAAACTTGAGCCCCTCGCATTATAATTCATGTTTTTATATATGCTAGATGGCAGGTGCTTCTAGATAATATCACTGCAGTAACAAAAAGCTACATGAGGGTCTTAATAGCAGAAAAATGTCCATCCCAGTAGCTAAATCCTGCATGGGCAGTGCTGCAAAGAGCATGACTTACCAATGGTGAGCAGAGCATCCAAATCTTCCAGCAGGGGGCTGAGATGGTGGATAACTTGAGGTGGGCACAGCCTCCCCAGCTTCGCCTGGCTCTGGGTGTGCATTCATCCTACTGTGTTAGGCACTCTCTAGAACAGGGATTTTCAGTCACTGTCCTTGAGAGGATCGTAGGTGTGCCGTGAAAAATTTTAAAGATCACTAATTCAATTATTTTCAAAAGAAGTTCAAAGCACAGTCAGTTTATTCTTTTTTCACTTTTTTTTGATCAATGAAATTTAAGTGTGCCACAGAAATTTAACTATAGGTTCACGTGTGCCACGAGATAAAAAATGTTGAAAAACACTGACCTAGAAGCTGAGAATGCATAAATTTATGGCACAGTTCTAGCTCCTGAGAACTTCAGACTACTAATGAATTAAGATTTTTATGTCTCCTTTAAGCATCAACATCTCTGTGAATTCCATGCATGACACATATATGAGCACGTGGGCACCCTGGAGAGTGCGCTCCTGGCCGAGTCACACAGGGAGTGGAGTTATGTTCTCCCCTTTCCACTTAATGTTCTGGTAGCACTTCCTAATGGTGTTCAAATTCACAAAGCCTTCGTGTTCAACGACGGCCTAGCATTTTCTAATATGAACGTACCATACTGATTTACTACGTAGTTTACACCACATTTGTTATTGTTATAAATAATTGAGGAACACAGCCAATCCTAATCTGGGCTGGAAACTAATGCTGACAGCCAGAGCCACAAATCACCATGTCCTGAGAAAAGATGTGAAATTTCTCAGCACAGTCTCACTTGATAAATGTAGTTATCACACCGACTCTGTGTCTCATCTCCATGGGCAGATAAGGAAACTGAAGTTCAGATTGTTAAGGAAATATGTCCATGGTCACACAAGGAACCAATGGAAGAAGTGTGATTTGAACCCAAGTCTTCCCCACACCAATCCCACACTTCTTCCTTTGTGGTATTTGTTCTTGTTTTGAGGTAGGAATATTTTACTCTGTGAGTCCTGGGGGGCTATGGAGTACCACGTATTGTGAAATCAGACTCTTCCTAGAGCTGCACTCGTGTGCCCTGCCTCACCAGTGGGATAGTCACATTTCATTATTCCTCAGATGAAATGAATCAGGTCCTCCTCTCACAGTGTTTGAAGATCATGTCCCTGGCACTTTACTATGTTAATTCCTACACCCAGAACATAAATGCATGCACACACACTCACACATGTATGCCCACATGCACACATACATACTCGTGCATGCACACATTCACACACACATGCTCACACATGTACTCACACATGCACACACACATACTCATGCACGCACACACACGCTCACACATGTACTCACACATGCACACACACACGACAGGTGCAAGACTCTCAGGGAGTGTTCAGTTGAAGTGTCAAAATTGCTTTGCACAGAGGAAGCCAGAAGTCTGATGGTTTCCTGTGTCCCTGTAGCCGTTGCTGCCACATGGTGTCACTGTTGAAACACAGGCAGACTAGCTGCCCCAGTGCTGTCTCCTTTGTCCCCAGAACTGGGCCTGGGCCTCCTGACCTCAACAGCCCCTCCCTAAACCCCCTGGTGATCTGGAAGTCTGACATAGTCCCTGGTTGCTCTCTGGCTCAGACACTTCTTTCCTCAGGTCAGAGACCACCTCACTCATCACACACACATACAAGACACACGTGTATCTGAGCTTCTGGCCTCAGATGTACAAACTTAGCCCACAGATTCTTGGAGTTTTCATACCAGTGACCTAACTTCAACTCACTCATTGGTAATGCAGCTACACATAGTGGGGGGTGATCTGCTAAAGACGGCTCTGTCCATTTTTTTTCCCTCCTTCTTTCCTTTTCTTTTCCTTTTTCCTCTTTCTTTCCTCCAGTTCTTCTTTGCTGCTGGGTATGGGGGAGCTGGTTTACTCATGCAGAAGGATGGATAGATGGGGATTATTCCCTTCAATTCCACTCCCAGGGAGGGGATGGAAGCCTTTATGTTTTTAAGCTCTGGATCTTCCTTTCTTTTAGAGGAAAGAAATAAAACCATTTCTTTGTGTCTCAAAAGTCCAAGGCAATCATGTTGACTTATAGAGAAAAGGAGCTAGTGTTTTAGGGACCTTAAAGACAAGCAACTGACTGTGTGGGTATCCCTGAATGCCAGGGAAGGACCGCAGGCTGGGGTGGGCTTTGCTGTGTGTAGGTAACATGCCTGTCTGGCGCAAGGGATCAGATCTCTAGGGAGAAACCTAATACTGACTCTGGGTGCTGCAGCGGGGGCTCCTGGCACAGGAGTCTTGAAACAGAAGAGATGGAGACACCAGCTATCACAGAAGCTGACCTGTCTGAGCCTGCAGCCAGTGACAGCTCTGTGCTGCTGAGGTGGTGGTGGGGAGTTGGAAGGTCAGACTAAGAAGGGCACAAAAGCACCCGTGGGAGGGCAGAGATACCAGGAATCTTTCTTTCTTAGAAGCAAACATTCGGAGGAAGCCACCTTTAGGATGTAGAAAATATTTGGTTTCATTGACTATACCCAAGGATAGTGGATTTAGTGGGTTTTGTGACAACCTGGCATTTGGATGTCAAACCAGATGAAATTCACTTTGGAGACATTAAAGTGATGTGAGACCACAGTCCTGAGTGTCTGTAGAGATACCCATGTGCACACTGTTACCTGTCCAGGTTCAAGCCTTCCACCAGGCTGATCAGGTTCACCACTGATGGAAACCAGACTTCCATCTTTTTGACCTGAGCATCTCTGAATCTGAAGGGTAATACAAAAATGCTTTCTTCTCTCAGGTCAGCTTCACCATCTGTTCTCTGGACGGGAGATGTTTTCGAAGAAATATATACCCAGTTATGTGCACTGATTAAATTCTATCATGGTCTTGCTGTATGTATTTGCTGCACTGAGGTTGTAATATGGAAGCATGATTATCCCCTAAGCCCCTGTTTGTGAATAAGTTCCCTTTGCACCAGCCATAGAATATCAATAGCACACACCACAGAGTCCCAAAGCTACAGATGCTGGCGTGGGTGTGGGGAGAAGGGAACACTTACACACCGCTGATGGGATTGAAAACTAATACACAGCCTTTTTTGGAAAGAAGGATAGAGAATCCTCAAAGAGCTAAATGTAGATCTTCCATCTGATCCTGCAATCCCATTTCTAGGTATCTACCCAGAAGAAAAAAAAGTCATTTTACCATAAGGACATTTGTAGTAGATGTGGAAACAACTCAAGTGCCCATCAACTCATAAATGGATAAATAAACGATGGTACATGTACACCATGAAATACTATTCAGCCATAAAAATACTTTATGTCTTTTGTATTTCCCTGGATGGATTTGGAGAACAACCCCTTAAGTATCACAAGAATAGAAAAGCAAGTATCCAATGCACTCAATACTAATATGAAACCAGTAGATGAGTAACTACATGCCCACATGAGAAAAAAATGCAATTACATTCAAGTAGGGGGAAGTGGAGGAGGAATGAAAAGAGGGAAGGAAGGAAAGGCATGGTGAGTTCTTACCTGATGGGCACAATGTAGGGGTCTATTGCACACCTGGGTGGTGGATTCAACTGCAACTTGGACTTTACCTAACAAACAATGTAACCTAATGGTTTGTACCCCTATATTAATATGAAATAAAAAATAAAATACATTAGGTTTATCACTTAAAAAAAATCAATGGCATTTGTCCCAGAAATCAGCTGGAAACGTCTGCTGTTCTGTGCTTGAGTAGTCAGGCACATTGTAAGCTCTAAACTGGTGAGCTCTCCCACGCCACTCTTCATCTACAAACTAGTAGGAATATTTCCTTTCTTTCCCCACTGGGCATCTTGGGGAATCACTTTTTGCACATCATGGATCTGTGCCTGCAGAAGATGCTGTAAACTGGTTACGATAATATTTCTGGTCCTTCCCATTTATTTTTGCTCTTTTATTTTGTAACCTAACCCTTGGTAACCTAATGTAACCTAACCATTGTCCTTGCCCTGCACATGAGAGACTTGCTCAGTTTATATTCATTTTAGTTTGAACACCATCTTCCTGGGAGTTTAAACTCAAGGCTGAGATTTGTCTGGATTTACTTTGAACTTGGTCTCTGACTTTCAGATCCTTTAGAAGAACACCACTGCTTCCCACATTTCATTTGGTTTGGCCTTCTGAGGTTTAACGTTTTGACCTCTTGTCTTTGTTCTCTGTGCTATGTGGCTAATGGTTCATTGGGGTCTGGTGTAACTAGCAGCCTCCCTGGCTGGACAGCTGTGACATTCTACAAGAAGCACCATGGCACAATCTTTGGATTCAGAGCATTTAAAGACGCCTTTTCTTACAGAAGCTTTAGCATCCTTAGTGTCTTCACAGCATGGAGAATTTTTCTGCTAGACTAAAATGGGGCTGAGACCTGATATACCTCCATTTTTTTTCTTTTTTACTTCGAGTGTTCAGGTTATATGGAAGACCTGAAGTCTTACATGGCTATGCTCACAGGTAAACACCCTAGTAACATTTATAATGATTCAAAAGAAGCAGCAGACATTACAGGGCAGGTCAAACAGTGAACAAGGAACACATTTAGGCAAACACAGACCTGCCCAGCACAGAGCTTGCCACTTAGTGTACTATTACTGATGTGTTGCCAATACCTAGTTTGTGTAGCAAATTACCTGCCATTCTCAACACCAAGTGTAGGTTCAGTCATTCTTAGTAGCTGCTTGTGTCATCTTAGCAAAATACTCTCTTGTAGCATCACTCATGCTTGCAATCTCTCCCATCCTATGCCTTGGGACATCTCGGCATCAATTATCCACTCTTTCTTCCATGTCTTCATCCCTTGCTTTGTCCTGATCTCTTTCCCATCAGCTTTTATACATACTCTAGTCTCTTCCATTTTAATTATCTTTCTATCATTTGCCAGATAATCTCTGCATCAGCCGTCATTTGTAGCTATACCACTGACTAAAGACTGCAGAGTGGTCCTGCTCTGTTGTGTCACAAAATAAGTCCTTATTACCCGATTGTCCAGTCACAATATTAACAGTAGAAATGTTTGGGGTCAGAACACAATGGTAGAACCCGCTACCATATGTATTCCTGTCATCTCCAGTGGTCCAAACCTCTGCAAACATTCGTACCACCTGATATCTCCTTTACGTTCTTCTCTCTACATTCTTGTATAACCTTCCTCTCTATCTCAAACCTTTCCCTGTGCCTTCTGGAATTCCTGCTCTGTGGTTGGCCAGCTTCTCTTTGTCCCAGTCAGCTTTAGCAGCCAATGACACACAGACTGTGTCCCTTAAACAAGAGACATTTATCTGTCATAAATGGACTAGGTGAAGTCCAAGATCAGGGTGCTAGCAGAGGCTCCCTTCCTGGCTTGTTGGTGGCAGCTATTGGTGTGCCCTCAGGTGGTGGAGAGAAAGTGAGCTCCAGGCTCTTTCTGTACTTATAAGGACACTAATCCCATCACAGGGGCCCCATCCTCATGACCTCATCAAAATCCAATTATCTCCACAAAAACGTCAGCTCCAAATATCATCACACTGTGGTGTTAGGGTCTCAATATGTGAATTTTGGAGGGAACACAAACATTTAATGCATAACATTCTGCCTCTCACTCCCTCACCCCCATTCATGTCATTCTTGCATGAAAAGTACATTCATTCCATTCCAACAGCCACAGATGCCTTCATTTGTTCCTGTATTAACTCTAAAGTCTAAAGCTCAGAGTCTCATCTGAACCACACGAGATCAGAGGTACAACTCATCCTGAAGCAAATTCATCTCCAGCTGTGAAACTAGGAATATAGATAAGTTACATGTTTCCAAAGTATAATGGTGGGACAGGCATAGGACAGACATTCCTTCCTATTCCAAAAGAGAGACAGTGAAGAAGTTGGTGGTGACAGGTCCCAAGCCAGTTAAAATCTAGCAAGGCAAAAAAACATTCAATTTTAAGATAGGAAATAATCCCCTTTGATCTGATGCTTTTCCTTCCTAACCCACAGGGACAGTGGACCTGCCTTCACTACCTGGTGGGGCTACTGTCCTGCCTCCTCAGCTTTGCCATGTGAGGACTGTGCCTCCAGACTTCTGGCATTCCCATCCCTAAGGCTCCTGGTGGCCACAGCTGGACCTGATGAAACTGAGAAGATGCCCTATAGCCCCTGCACTTTCAAACCAAGGAGAAGGAGTCCTGGTGATGTCTGCATGGCATTTGGGTCATTTTTCCCTTGTCTCTGAGAAGGGCGTGTCTCATTAATAGCTCTGTGCTCTGTTCCTGTCACATCTAAGAAGTCTGAAAGCCTTCATTTATTTCCTCCTGTTTTCCACTCCATCCTAGAATCTTCTCTTTGCCACTATTTCCAGCTATTTTCCCAGCTTCTAACAGAAGCCCTCTGTCCCCCAGCACAGTGCTTTTCCTGCAGCTCTTCGATTGGACACATTTCCCCCTCACCTTTCTCCTGTATCATATACTTTGAGCCAGGTGGCAGGGTAGGTATCGTCTTAATTCTCATCACCACTTCTGGACCATTGGGCCTTTTTTCTTTCTTCAAAATTCCATGCTCATACCATCTGATTTTATCACAGTTATCAGAGTCCCAGTGAAGAGACAGATGGTACACTCCAAGTAGGAAAATTCAAAGAGGGTTTTATAAAGGGACCATTTACAAGTAGGATAGAGAGAAACCATAAGGAATAGTGCTGGAACTTGGAGCTAGTAACAGCAGTCACCTCAAAAGAGACAATGGGGAAATGTTATCAAAACTCAGAACTAGGTACACTTGTGGAATTGACTGCCTTGAGAATATATGACCTTTAGCCAAGGAGTACAACTTGATGCAACTTGGCGAATAAATGCACAGACCTTCCTTCCTCCAGCCTCCTGACAGGCTCACAACAGGCTGAACCCCACCAGAAACTAGAGGGCAAGGGAGCTCTTTGAGGTGTTCCACAAGAGTTTCTGGGCCCTGAACCAAGTACTCTGACACATGCATGGTCCAGAGCCATCACTCTCTTTGCCCCCTCACTGCTGTTGTACTACTGACTTCTTGCATTATTATAAATTTAATAATTTATTGTTGAATTTTCTTAATCTTCTTTTCCTAATCCTCCTTCTGTAGTTTTTTTTTTTTTTTTGCCTGGTAACACCCCAGTCTGTGATGACTCAGCTGTCCAAACACGTGCTCAGAGCTTACATACAGACAGATGAACATTGTAGGAGAAGAGCATTGCTGCCAGGCAGGATGGCTTCTCGGCTTCTCTGAAAAGTGTCTGCATACCCGCCCCAGGAGCAGGGTCCACTAAGACCTGGGTGGTGACCGACTGAAGAAATATATAATTAGAAATGTTGGTAAAGAAAGAGACATGAGACATAGGGTAGAATTAAAGGTGGGAGGTCAGGGGTCTATTGCCCATTTGTGGGCTTCTGCCAATGGCCCAGAGTGTTTGTTCCACTCTGATTTTATTAAAGTCTATTTGGCTGGAGGGTAAGATGAGGGCAGGAACAAAGACATCAGCAGTTTCTATGATTGAGCATACCAGCTCCTATTGTTATTATTATTAACCTTAAGGGTAGCCTTCAGAAATCTAAAATCTGAGCCTTGTATTGTGAAAGCCTCCTGCTTGAGATCACACACACAGATTTCTAGGGAGGTGTTAAACTCTGCTAGTTCTCTGTGGAGTAAAATGCCACTGGTGTTAATCTCCTCTGAGGAATCAGTGGGAGGGAGGCATTTTCCTTCTATCACCACCACAGAGGATCTTCCTCTGTGATAAGGGATATAAGCTCTTCTGCCCATATCTCAGGGCTCAAGCTACTCCCTTGATCTCTGCCCCAGGCAAATGCAAATTTCCACAATGAGTATCTGCTTTGCCTATTTAATGGGCAGGAAATACCCTAGAAGATATGTCTTTTTCTAGGACTTGCCACAGTCTCTTCTATGGCCATTATTTTCCTTAGAGTGCTCACAGACCCAGCAGAGTTTTTGTAAGCTGTATCCCTAACCGGCTAGAATTTCAGAAAAGGCAGCAAGCTTGCTAGCAATGGCTAGCTTACATGTAAACTAGCTGACTTTTCTTTGTTCCAACTCACTCAGCTTACTTTTTAGCTTTCCTCTTTTTTGGGGGGTGCTTTACTTTTCCAAGAATGGGGTCTTCAGTCCCCATTCTCCCAGCACAAATAAATCATATAAAACTCCAAAGGGCCATTCAACCCTGACTGATGGCTTACCTGGATTTGTCTCTTAAGTTACTCTTCTTGCTCTTTGCCTTAAGAACTTTTATACCTTTTCCTTTATCTGCGAACTTCTCATTCCTTCTTCCTATACTTTCATCTGTCCTCTTAACGTGGCCCCTTATGTCACTTAACCATCAAAATCATCAGCTAGAAATCTCTTGATCTTTTCATGTCCAAGGGCAAAAACCTACCTGCATTTAAACCTGTGTTCTCTCTCTCTTTAGAGGAGGGAGATCATTTTGATAAAAGTAGAGTGCATCTAATCCTTCATCTGGGCTCTCGGTCTCATTTTGTTTAACTTTCTCATGGCCTCTAGCTAGTTCCCCACCTCTAGTTCCACTTCTTTATTTTGACCTTGACCATTTCTGCACCAACCTATGGGAGGGAGGGAGGGTGCACCAACATTAACAGTCTTATGCACTTCCCATCTGAGGGCATGAGAGCCACTCCTCTAACTTCACCCTTCTTCCACTCCCACTTCACTTCTCTGTGTCACTGTGTCTTGGCTTGGTTCCCTGATTTCCTCTATCAAACTGGCAGGTTTTTTCCTTGGGCTCTTTTCCTGTAATCTTGACAGTGTGCCCCAGGGATCTGTCTTGAATTCCCCTTCTTCAGAGTTTGGATCCATCCTCTTATTTACAAACAGTCCCTGACTTAAAACATTTCATTTAAACTTATAATGTTTCAAATTTACCATGGTGCCAAAGTGATACACTCTCAGTAGAAAACTGTACTCCAGGGCCCACACCCTTCTGTTTTTCAGTTTCAGTGCAGTATTCAATAAATTCTCTGAGATATTCAACATTTTATTATAAAATAGACTTTGTGTGTGATGATTTTCCCCAGCTGTAGGCTAATGTAAGTGCTCAGAGCATATATTTAAGATGGGCTAGGCTAAGGTTTGATGTTTGGTAGATTAGGTATATTAAATGAATTTTCAGAAACATATATTTTTAACTTACAATGGCCTTATTGGTGCATAAGCCCATCATAGGTTGAGAACCGTGCATACCAACTACATACCAACAATATCTATTTCTTCTCTGGATTATGCTGTGGCACGGGACAGAAGAGAGAAGAAGTACACATGAACTAAAATCTTCATGATTCTGGTCTTCTGCCACTTCCTATTATTATGCCTTCCTGGAATCCAAAAGAGCCTCCATGGACTAGGTACCTTATAAAGCTTCAACCATCTTCCTACAGAGAACTTGATTGGCTAATCTTCACTGCCAAGGCCACAGACAGCAGTCACAGGTCTCACCTGCTCCAACTCCTTGCTCCCATCATGGCAGGGGCATGGCCATGCTCTTCCAATTGGAGCATTGCCCTATGAGCTTTCCCCAAAGAGTTGTCGAGTCATCTGCTTCCAATTTATTTGATCTGTTGTAGCAGATGAGCCTAATTTGCTATCCTTGATCCCCCCACCCCCAATTCCCAAATTTAATGATCTTTTTATTACACTAAAGAATTTCTCCACTTTTCCAAATTGGGGAGTCTTTTGAAATGATAAAACTCTTTTTAATGTTGTGAATCACTCCATGGAACACCTCTAATATCTACATCAACTAATCACTCTTCCTATTTAGGTTTATAATGAGGTTTTTCTCCAGATTTTTTCCTTCATGAAGACTTAAATTCACAGTTCACTTATGAAAACCTACATCTTAATCTACATTCAGCCATAAAAAACAATGGATATTTTGCATCTTTTGTAACAACCTGGATGGATTTGGAGAATATCCTTCTAAGTGAAACAGCATAACAATGGGAAAACAAGCATCACATGTACTCAGTAATAGACTGAAACTAGTAGATTAACAACTATGAGCCCACATTATAGAAAAACTCAATTAAACTCTAGTGGGGAAGGGGAGAAGGTGTTCAGTAGGCTCCTACCAATGGGTACAGCACAATTTTATATGACATGCTTTCTGGGTGACAGACAACAGCTATAACTCAAACTTTAACCTTATAAATGCAAACTGTGTAACCTAATTGCATGTACCCTTGTATTGATCTTAAAAAATATATCAACAATGTAATACCTTATTTGAGATGTCCCAGGCCTGCCTATTATAGGTCTTACCACTAAAAACAGTGGCTCCATATAGGCTTAAATTACACACAGGTGTGGAGTTTTGCTTGTTCTGTTTGCTTCCCTGGAGAAACCATGATTCCTTGCCTTAATGCAGAAATAGGGAGTCTGAAACAAAAAGTCAAATCTGCTACTTTTAGGTTATCAAAAATGTTTCTGGAAAGGGATTCTAGAAAATCTTTCATTTCTCAGCCTTGGATCTTCTTTCCAACTACATAAGAAAATATTCTTGGCAGGGATAATATTTGGTGAGCTCATCTATTTCAGTAAAAAAAGTTCAGGGACACTTATAAATTTGACTCAAACTGTATAAAATTAATTCATAGTAACCAAAACATTTCTATTCCTGTAATATTCTAAAAAAAATTTCAGGGAATAATCATGGGGCCTCTATCTTCGTATAATCAGAACACGTTTCTCCATCTTCATTCAATCCCCATTTCCTTCACAAATGGGTATGTTTTAAAGATCTAATTTCTTTCAATAAGATACACTTGGATTACTTGGATACTTGATTTAGTAACTATTGACTTCCTTATAGTCTAAGCACTTTATGTCTGAAAACAAAGCTATCTGGAAATCTATATACCAGGATAACAGTGGCAATAGGCTTCTCAAGAATGAATAAGAGTTTTTATTTTGCATCTCTTTCTGAAGCCATGCCTTAAAAATTTGGTTGTTTCTTTATATAGTAAGCTTAATATATACTTCCACTAGTACCTCTTAATTTTATTTATATTATTATTATTCTTTTAAGTTTCTTCAACAACTTTTGTTATTTGTTTTTAGTCAAGAAAGTTTATTTCAGTATATCATGGGGGTAAATGTTTTGATTACCAAGTTTGCTTTTGTAAAATTTAAGTCTAAGTTTTAGGAATACCCTTTGCCTAAAGTGTGCCACATACCCATGCAGTGTACCTGTTAGGTAGGAATTTCCCCTGCACCTTCTTCTTCTCGCCTCTACTTGAATTTCACTGTGTTGTGTGTCCCTATGAGCACACAGGTTCCAACTAGTTCCAATTTAGTACTGAGTATATGTGGTGTTTGTTTTCCCATTCTTGTGATTCTTCACTTACTCCAATTCCATCCAGGTTGTTATGAAAGATGCTAGGTCACCATCTTTTTTATGACTGAATAATATTCCATAGTATATATGTATCACATTTTGCAAATCCATTGATGTACTGATAGGTACTTGAGTTGTTTCCATGTTCTAGCAATTAAATTTTTCTTGGCAATATGAGGTTTATAAAATAATTTAAATGAACTATTTATGAATATTCTATTTTATATGATGTCTTGCTTAGTATGTCAGAATTTATTCTTATATTTCACTCTTTCCCTTAGGCCTATAGGAAGGGAAAAATAGAGACACTGTGTCCCTATGGGGCACAGCTGTGATAGTTTCAGTTGTCAATAATGTGTGGTACCTGAAATGTGAAAAATCTTCTTTAGAGAGCTCATTAAAGTGGAGCTACTGAAGATATGTATAAAGAAAACAATGTTAATATAATTAAGTCTACTTAATTCTTAAAAGTTAAATAACACTGAAAGAACATCTTTGCTTATAAAAATCATACTTTGTATGAATTATTTTCTTGATAGTGAAATTTTAATTCAAAGGTTAGGGTATAGAAAAAAAAGTCCCAAAGGAAAGAGAAGGTCAAGAAAATAGGAGGTGAGAAAAACAAGCAAGGTCCTATTTTTCTGAATTACATGAAAACAAGAGAAGAGGGAATTCTGTGAGCTTGGAAAGAAGTTAGTAGAGATAGTCAAAGAATTCTTCTAAAAGTTAGAAAAATGAAATTCACACAAAAATAAGCAGTAAAAAAATATTATGAAGTATTATGATTTCATGCTATAAGAAAAAAGAGAATAAGGAATAAAATGACATTTGAACAGACCATGAAAGCTTTCTGGAAACATATGTTTAGGAAGGAAGATCCGTCTCTGACCATGAAGAAGTTGAGAGACAATGACCAGCCCAGCATCAGTCATTGCCCACAGTGCTCAAATTGTGCTGCTAACGACCACCTTTTCTCTTTTTAAAGGGGGTTTTGGAGAAGTGGCTGGGAACAAAAAATATACAAAATGAGACTGGATCATTTTGACAATCCAGATAGCAAGGAAGCTGCAATAGACTACAACATTCATGTCAGAAGGACTCAAGAACCAACTGAAAGAAGCTCACACTGGCAACCAGTCAGAGAATTTGAGTTTAACAAGGTAAAAATTGCAATGTTTTAAAAACTATCAAATATGTTTAAATTTATGAGTTCATAATGATCGGCCATGTATGTATATATTATATAACAAAAGCATATCAGTCATTTATCTGGACTATTTTATGTAATTTCTACCCCTGGGCAATCAAAGAGCAGATGAGAGGAAATATCTTTTTATAAAGTCATTACAGCTAAAAGTGAAAACCAAGAGAAAGAACTTATTATGATTTGCAAACCCAGGTCAATCAAAGGAGCTAGGCATTGAGCTTCAAAGCCCGCTAACGTGACAGAAGGGAAAGACTGCAAGGTGCCTCTTCATGAATGAGCACACCCGCCCTGGCCCTCACTGGGATCAGACTGAGTCTGTCTGAAACTCTGGATCCAGCTGCCAAATTGCAGGAAATACAGAGGAACGTGTTGCACAGAGACATGAGCCTGCCCTGGGCAACAGCCAGACTAGGGGAGACTTAGGTCAAAAATATCAGGCTCTTCAAACAAGTGAATTAGAAGAAAAGAAAAAAGGTAGATCGAAAAGAAGTTAATAATATCAATTTTAAGAAATAAGAAGGATAAACTCTTGTATCTAGGGATGCAAGTAAAGGTAACAAAACAATAGAGAAACACCACAAGGAAGCGAGTGCTCTGTGGCTATCTAGACTGTGGCTCTTTAAGTGAACCAGGAGGCCGGTTCACTTCCCAGGCAAAAGCTGTAGTTGGTCCTTGACGCCCTGGGGGCCTCCTGGAGTATCTGACTAGTTCTTTTTCTTGGTCTGTGAAATAAGTACAGGTATCTTGAAAGAGACAAGATCATAATAAAATTGGCTTATTTGCAAATAGGAGTGAGAAAAATAGAGAAGAAAGAAATAATCAGGATCAAAGCAGATATAAACAAGTAAAGGGAAAAAAACAGAAAACTCAACTAAACTGAGTAGGTGTTTTAAAAAACAAAACAGAAACCTTTAGCTAGCCAGTGGTTCTCAACCTTCCTAATGCTGCAACCCTTTAATACAGTTTCTCATGTTGTGGTGACCCCCAATCATAAAATTATTTAGCTACTAGCAACGAAAATAATTTTATGGTTGGGGGTCACCATAACGCGAGAAACTTTATTAAAGGGTTGCGGCATTAGGAAGGTTGAGAACCACTGGGTTAGAGGAAGAAACAGCCTGTTCAATTTGAAACACAGACAGTTATTTTAGAATACATGAATTTTAAGGGAAGAGTGGACAGAGCCGATCAGTACTGTGGGTGCTATGGATTTACAAAGAGGTCCTAGCAATGGTAGAAAAAAAATTATTCTTCTGGCTGATAGAAGTGTCCGTTGTGAACAGCCACGTTCTTTACTCACTAGATAAGAAGGAGAGTGGGGGACAAGTTCAGATACACCTTATGGGAGAAATCTCGTCACCCAACTTGAGAGCAATGTGACGAACAGAAATTCAAGAAGGAGAGGAAGACCATCATCTTCAGACACTGAGGAAAGGCTAAATAGGAAGATGTATTTTATCATGCAAAATGAAAAAAAATCCACAAAGGATTGCATGGTTTGCAGCAGAATCAATGAGAACCATTTTCTATTGTGAGACCTGCAAGAGGACCCCCGGACTTCATCCTAGAGATGGCTTCAGCAAGCGTCACATTCCAAAAAATTATGAGCAAAAATAAACAAAACACTTTAAGCATTTTATGTAACTTAAAATAGATAATAAAATTAGGTGAGTACATATTTATGTGCTTTTCTTTAAATTACAAGTAATCCACCAGTCTCTTTCCCACCAAAAATAAATAAAGGCTGGGGAGAATGAGGGTTGCAGAAAAGTTGGATTGGAAAGGTTATAAAGTGATAAACTGAGAAAAAGTAACTTATTTATTTTGGGTGTGAGACATGGAATAAGAAAAGTAATTGGAATAAAATAGGTGATGAGCTATGCACATTTTTGCTGTGCACAGAGCCACGAGTGAGACGAAAAGAGGCTGTGGGTATCTAGACTGTGGCTCTTTAAGTATTGGCCACATAAGTGCCCATATTTCTACCAGAAGGAAGCTATTCGTCCCTCCAGGAAGGCACATTCTTCAGTGTTCTTTTAAATTATGGCCCAGGATGATAATAGAAAAATTGGTGGACTTCTTGAAGAGCTGAGCAGAAGGTTTCAGCGAACAATGGGCTGGTGTATCCTAAGCAGAATATGAGCCCCTCATCACACATACAGCAGGACTTTGGAATTGTTATTCACTATCCACATCTACCTGTGCTCTTTCAGGGCGGGGCAGTGCACAGGTGTGTCTTCTCCTTCCCTAGTATCTTTTGGGTGTGTGGAGGGCAAGTCTCTTGTCTCTACTTCTGGAGTCTCCAGATCAAGATCAGATGTAGATGTGCATCACTCAGAGATCCTGGACTAAGGAGTGATTGAACGGAACTTTGGGATCTATCCGTGGAGAGAGGCCGAGTGTGATGGGCGCTGCAAAGAGAAAGGGCAATAAACATTTGGTGTTCAGTAGGGCACCAGGTGATACAGCCTGAAAAGTCGTATCACCAATGGTTAGTTTCTAGATTTCCATTCACAGGGGAAGCTGCATTTCCTGACTCAGTCAAGCTCAGGAGTGGTCACAAGAATTACACTGGACAGGAACTGTGAGTTAGTTTATGCTTTCCCATGCTTGTCCCCACTGCCCTCCACCACAGGTACTGAAAATATTCAAAGACTCTGTTAACGAAGTTCCTGACAGAAGACACAAATGGTGAAATTATTTGAAAAATCTTTTGAGGCAATAGATACTTTATCTTCCTCTGGAGAGGGTTTTGGTTTCTTTCCATTTGGGGCCCCTAGAAACAAGGATTCCTTTCATCTGTTCTGAGGCTTGACATGATCTGTCTTCCATGTTTATTTGAACTTGGCTTGTCCTTGGAGCCAACATTATTCCTGGAGTAAAGTCTTTCAAAATCCAACCCTTGGCGGGATGGAGACTCTTTGATTATTGCCCCATATCTCTGGGATACTGTCACAGATTATCAGCCCTTCAGTAGCTATTCCTGATGACAAATGCCCCTGGGAAAGAAGTGGCACCATAGGCAGGGCGTGAGTCTCATTTCTTTCCAATATTCTTGGCTTAGATATTACTAACATATTGTTATCTATTTATTAAGAGGAAGGTGATTCTACAATGTATAGAAATTTCAAAAAAAATTACATGATAACTGTGTAATTGTTATCAATTAAACATTTAGAAAATTTCTTTTTTTTTTTTGAGACAGAGTCACGCTTTGTTGTCCTTCATAGAGTGCTGTGGCATCCCGGCTCACAGCAACCTCAAACTCTGGGGTTTAAGCGATTCTCTTGCCTCGTCCTCTCAAGTAGCTGGGATTACACCAGTTGTTACAAATGCCCGGCTGTTTTTTTGTTGCAGTTGTAGTTGTCATTGCTGTTTAGCAGGCCTGGGCTGGGTTCGTACCCCCCATCCTGGGTGTATGTGGCTGATGCCCTAACCACTGAACAATAGGCACCACCTTTTTCCTTTTGTTTTTATTTTTTGAGACAGAGTCTCACTCTGTTGCCCAGGCTAGAAGGCAGTAGCCTCAGCTTAGCTCACAGCAACCTCAAACTCCCAGGTTCAAGTGCTCCTTCTGCCTCAGCTCCCCTCCCCCTAAGTATCTGGGACTACAGACACACACCATGACACCCTGCTAATTTTTCTATTTTTTTTTAGTATAGATGGGGTCTTGCTTTGCTCAGGCTCATCTCTGAACTCCCAACCTCAAGTGATTTTCCTGCCTCAGACTCCCAGAGTGCTAGGCAAAATTCTGAAAAACAGGGACAGTACATGGGGAGGCGAAGGCACTTCCCACTGAGTCATTTAACTGTGTTGAGATCCTTCTTGTGATGAGAAGCTGGAAGGAAATAGCAAATAGTCATGACATTTGTTAGAAAATCTTCAAGTTAAGGATTGTGTTGAGTATCTTCAGTTCTCTTTTCTAGATCCAAGTTTTCCAAGGCTTCTGCCACCAGAAGATTAGGGGAGGTAGGAGAGTGAGGTCAGCGTGCCCAGCTTCAGGTTTGTTAAGACTCCAGCACTCTTTCTACCTGTACTCCAGGCTGGTCATAATTCTGCTACTCCTGCTGGTCTCCAGCACTATCCTCCATGGTTTATCCACACGCCCACATAAATACTTTAATTAAAATCTCAGAAAGAGCAGAATTTGAGTGTGCTATCTGATACTCTGGCTGATACAAGGGTATGCATTTTTAAGAAAGAAAACTACAAAATAATAAAAATTCAATATAAAGCTTCTGAGCAAATAGTAAGAAAAGAGATTCAGTATAGTACTGGAAGTCCTAGCTAGAGCAATTAGGCAAGAAAAAGAAACAAAAGGCATCCAAATAAGAAAAAGAGAAGTTAATTTGTCCTTGTTTACAAACTACATGATCTTATATGTAGAAAATCTTTATATACAGAAACTGATTCATGCAACCACGTACCCATAAACAATGCTGAGTGAAAGCACAGTAAAAGAGGATAAACTGAGTTAGACCACCTGTACTGACTTTAGAAAAAGGCAAAACTAATGAAGAAGCGGTGGATCAGAATAGCAGTTATCTTTGAGGGAAGGAGTGATCAGAGGAGGGTAAGGAGGAGATTGTTGAATGAAGTTAGTGTTCCATGTCTTGACTCATTGTTCACTGCAATTTGCATTATAATTTGTGACTTTTTCTGTATGCTTGTTATACTTTAATAAAAAGTTTATTTAAAAAATTCAACCACGTACCAAGCCCTAATAGAGGTCTCAGCATACCATATTCTATGAGTACAACACATTTAAGTGAGCCTAATAATAATAATAAATACAGTCATCAGACAGCAAGATAAAAACTATATAAATCGTTGTGAAGAATACCTTAAAATAAAAATACACTTTTCCATTTCCCCCCCACAAATTAGAGACAACATTGGTGAGTGTAGAGTAGATGAAGCATTTGGCTGACAACTTGCTGGCTAACCTTCTTACCTTCTATAATGCTGTTGTGGATGGAGGACGTGAAGAAGAGGCAGAAGAAATAGTTTGTTGACCTTACAAAAACTATTTAAAGACCAAACCATGCAGGATTTTACTCAGCCCTATTATGTGGAAGCGGTGCAAACCTGGACCACATCTCCCCAAAGCCAGTGTTTATTTTTTTATTTTTTGCAGTTTTTGGCTGGGGCTAGGGTTTGAACCTGCCACCTCCGGCATATGGGGCCAGTGCTCTACTCCTCTGAGCCACAGGCACCGCCCTATAAAGCCAGTGTTTTTAAGGAGACATTTGCACAAGCCCTTACTACAGGAAGCACCACGTCTTTTAGTGTTTTTGTTTGTTTTTTTTAAAAGGTGACAACAAAAAATGGTCAACTTAGGAAAAATTAAATTCAAATAGTGTGTTAAGTGTGTACTCACAGATGTTACGTTAGAGGGAGAAGCCAAATGAATAAAGGTAATCTGAATTTTTTTCATTGGTTAGTATTATGGGCTGAATGTCTGTCTTTCTCAAATTCATATGTTGAAGCCCTAATTCCCCAAATAAAGGTATTTGAAGGTGGAGCCTTTAGGACATATTTAGGATTAGATGAGGTTATGAGATGGGGGTCCTGGTGATGAGATTAGTGCTCTGATTAGAAGGAATGTCAGAGAGTGCGCTCCCTCCCCATGCCCATGCACCAAGGAAAGGCCACGTGAACTCACAGGGAGCCATCTATAAGCCCAGAAGAGAACCCTCACTGGAGACATTTTTGGCTGGAACATCGATCTTGGACTTCCCAGCCTCCAGAACTGTGAGAAAATACATTTCTGTTGTTGAAGCCACTTGGTCTATGATATTTTGCTATGGCAGCCCAAGCAGACTAATACAGTTGGTTCCATGCAGACAAAACTGAAATCTTGTAGAGGCTCAGAAACAGATTTTCTCACACTCCCAGAGGCTTGCCAAATTCTAATCAATTGGACGGCTAGATGCTGGAGATAAAATTGGCAGCATGTATGATACAGATTTGCATTTTTTTTTTAATAAATAGAACTATTGATCCTCAAATACAGTTAGTTACAGATCAGTGTTATATTCTGCTTTGGGTTAAAAGGCATTTAGTACCAACTTCTGTATATTTAACATAAATATTCTTCATGTGCAGAAAATGATATATGATGAGTTGGGGAGACGTGATAACTCAGAGTATGCTCCCCAAGAATAATTTTTTTTATTGATGAGCAGTCAGTTTTTAAGGAAACACAAATAATTTGTTTACAATATCATTGGGCCTATTATCTGAACAATATAGTTTGTCTTTGAGGCTCATCTTTGCAAGTTAATTAGAAATAGCTACATTATTTAAGTAGCTGCTTTGTTGACACCTGAACACTTTAATGTGTGGAGAAACCCTTTGAAAGCCAAATGTTGATTTATTTTCAGAGCAGTATTAATGAGCACCACCTTTGGGATTTAGCCCTGGGTGGAGTCTCTGCTCTAGTGAGACATATCATGTCAGGGGAAACTCATTTACCTCTCTATACTTGAGTTATTTATCAGGGAGAAAAATAATAGTACTTTTAATGTTGTTTAAATTTTATTGAATAATGCATGTAAATTACTTAGCACTGTGCTTAGTACTTAGTAAATAAGATTCAGCTATTATTATTCCATCATCCTCTTCACCATGAGATAGGGAATATCTGAGTGAGCTGTAGCTCCTCCCTTTTGGAGCTTCATTTTTAAAAATAGGATTGTGTGTAGAAGTTTTGTACACCTTTTATTATTAGCCTTATTCATAGATAAATGATGTTTCTGGTACTACTACAAAGGGGATAAAAATTTTTTTCTTTTGAGGCAGTGTCTCAAGCCGTTATCCTGGGTAGAGTGTTGTGGCGTGCCACAGCAAACTCAAACTCCTGCGCCCAAGTGATTCTCTTGCCTCAGCCTCCCAAGTAGCTGAGACTATAGGCACTCACCATAATGTTCAGCTATTTTTTGGCCAGGGCTGGATTTGAACCTGCCAGCTTTAGTGTATGTGGCTGGCACCCTAGCTGCCTGAGCTATAGGCACTGAGCCAGAGAGAGGATAAAAAAAATTTCCACAGTGACCTGGAGTCTATAAAAAAAGAGTAAAATTGAAATTCTATGACTGAAGCATAACATAACTAAAATTAAAATTTCCATAGATGGAATTAATAGCAATATGGAAATAACATACAGGTTCAAAAAACCAAAGTCAAATAAATACAAAGGAAATCACATATTAAAACTGCCAAAAATAAAACATAATGATAAAAATGCAAAAACAGTCACAGAAAACAAGGTACATCACCATCCGGGGAACAGCAATAAGAATATTGCTGACTTGTCAAAAAAAAAAAAAAAAAAACCCTAGGGAAATTAAGACAATAGTATCATCATATTTCAACTATTGAAAAATAAAGCCTCAATGTAGAGTTCTATAGATAGCCAAAATATTTTTCAAAAATGGATGTGATATAAAGACATTTTCTAGACAAAGAAAATCTGAGAGAACAGTGTTGTAAAGAACAAAACTCCCCCAAAGGTAAATGTAAATAAATATTGATTACAGTTACCATCTTAAGTTTAAACCATATGTAAAGATAAACTATCTTTCAGTGTAAGTACAAAGGATAAAAGTTAAATAGATTTCAACTGTTATAAATTTCTTGTATTATGAGGAAAGTGGTAAATCACTTGAAATCAGAATTAAGTGTCAAAAGAATTTAAAATAATTTTTAATAGGATCTAAACTTCTAATGTTACCAGAATAAAAAGAGCTTAGACTTTTGCATGCACGTGTGGGTGCACACATGGGAAAACTGTTTTTTGATAAAAAGATGGCAAAGAAATTATTATTTCAGTTATGTACATTTTGTTAGAAAATTACAAGGAAAATACTTAAGGAGATATTTTAGAAAAACTTAAAGATCACTAATTAAGCTACCAAAAACCTTCCTGGAGAATACAAGATATTTCCTATAATACCCATGGTTAATTGATTCAAAATTTGGAAAATTTCAAGCTTTCTAAAGCTTCATATGAGTTGTATATCTTAGTGATTGATGAAGGTGGGGTTTTGCTCTGTCATAGAGGGCAACACCACTACAGGTGCACTTCCTGGCCAAGTGACACCCTGGGCAAGTGACTCAGCTTTGGCTTTTCTGTGGCACAATTTTCTTGTTTGTAAAAAGCACTTTATACGGGTACCTATCTCACCAAATCCACCATCATCACAGCCTGTGGTATCCTGACTATCCCACCCTGTAATTTCTTCTCTGTTAGCACTACAGATCCATTATCCACCCTTTTCTGTTCTTTGCCCTCAGAGACCCCAAAGACTGCGTCATCTGGGCTCTGTGTCCTCTGTCTCCCAGTAATGGGGAGCAGCTGGAGAACAGAGGTGAGAAGGATGAATCGGGGCATTTCTTGCTCACGTCCTCTCTGCTCCTCTTCTTTGGTCCTGGCCTCTCACTTGACCTACAGGGCTCATAATGTCAACCTCACCTGCTATTCTGGCTCTCCCTTCCTCCAGGCGTCCTATGGCCTCTCTTTCCCTCTGGGACAGAGCAGTGGCTCTGCTGTCTGGCCCTCAGCAGCACGTGTTGGTGTCCTCCTCACTGCCTATGTTGCTAAGACCGTCTCTTCAATACATTCCCACTGGCTAAGCCCTTGTGAGTGGAACTGACTTCTTACTGGCTTTTGTTTTAGTGAAAATGGAGTTAAAAATATAAAAGTACTCTGGCGTCTCTCTCGTTGCACCCCCCCATATTCAGCCAGGAATCCATGGAAAGTGGGCCACAATTATCAGTTTTAAACTTCACACCATATTTAAAAAATCACTATTGGTTCTGAGTCTGTCTCCTTGATCCAGTTTACATGTCTAAAGCCTTCTCTGAAGATGGGTCTCCTGGCTCTCATGGGCACGCCTGGCCGAGCTCCTTGGCCCACAGGAGCTCCCACATAGGCAGGAAAGACAAACATTCAGTGCTCTGTGCAAATTCCGAGACCGGAAGGCTTCTCTGGATGGATCAATTAGAAAAAAGGCCAGAAAAAGCATACCTTCTGGGCTGACCAATTAGAAAAAGGCACTCTGTCGGGAGGACCAATTAGAATATGGCAGTGACTTTGGCATGAACCAATTAGGAAAAGATGCTCCTCCCAGCGTAGGCTTTTGCCGCCCGCTGGGGCATCGTCTGGCAAGTGGAGGCAGGCTGCTGGTTTAGCTCTGACTCACACCCCCTTGGGCAGCTGCTGCCTTTGAAGTTTTAGTATTCAAGATTTAAACAAAAGTGTTTTGCTGCAAATAGTGTTCTTTCCCTATACTGCAGGAAATAAAATGGAAAAAAATACTGATATTTTATTTATTTATTTTTTTAGAGACAGAGTCTTACTTTATCGCTCTTAATACAGTGCCGTGGCGTCACAGCTCAGAGAAACCTCCAACTCCTGGGCTTAAGCGATTCTCTTGCCTCAGCCTCCCCAGTAGCTGGGCTTACAGGTGCCCGCCACAACACCTGGCTATTTTTTGTTGTTGTTGTTGCAGTTTGGCCAGGCCCGGGTTGGAATCCACCACCCTCGGTATATGGGGTTGGTGCCCTACCCACTGAGCCACAGGTGCTGCCCCCCAAAATACTGATTTTTTAAAGTTCAATTTTATTTTTTCCCCTAAATTCGACTTGATATTTTGGTGCCTGCTGCCAACGTTCATATTGTAATCTGATAAAGATGGCCTGAGTTTTATCTCAAAAGTCTGTTCAGTGGCTCTCAGTTTGTTCTAACACTGTTCCATGTGGCTCTGCATTGACCTCCAGTCTTTCATTACCTGAACATATTTGAAAACCTTACTTTAAAATATGCCCTTCATGAAATAAGATCAGACTAAATTTACTAATGGACCTTTAAAACAGATACATTAAAAAATGTAGAAATTCCTCTAGAAAGCAAGTGCTCATTTTAAGAGGTAAAGTGAAAACAACGGAAAATGCATTCTAATGTGTAGGAGAGAACTAGGTAGTGATTATTCTAATTGTATCCAAATTATAAATCCCTTAAATATAGCCAAAAATATTATTCTGAGTATGGTTGGTGAATTGCTTATTGTAATTGTTTACTGTCATATTTATGTGAAAAAATTAAACTAAGTCAATGCTAAGTAGTAGTTATCCTGAGCCATCATCCATGTGTGTGTACACTCTATTATTTATTTCATTTGGGCAAGTAATAAAGCAAAAGTGCATTTTTGTCCAGATGCCAACAATACATTAAACCAAATCAATGTTCAAAAACAACATTTTCAATATCTTTCACACCTTCATAGACAGCAATTCAATTACGGGTGCTTAAATCGACAATATTGTAAACGCTCGTGAGGATGCTATTGACACGAAATGAGACTTTTTTCTCATAATGAAACCTTCAGAATTTAATTTATGTGGAAATTTAATATTCAAGACACGAATGATTAAACATGTATGCATCTGAGATTATTAGGCTGCTGTGCTAAGCAAGTAAATTAACCTTAAATTTTGGCCTCTGGAAAACTATGGTTCCACGGACTTGTGGTTTTTTTCTTTTGAATATAAATTTTCTCTGAGTTGGTATTTTTTTTTCATTTAAGTTGTAACCTAAATATTAAAATATATGACACATTTTTTGGATTCAGTCGTGCTACCATTGCGTCACAAGGTCACAGCATGACACATTTTTTGAATTGCAGTTTTTATATTTATTTCAATAAATTACTTTATGAATGATACGTTTAACTTTATGACAGGACAGTCAGTTTACAAGTCAAATAATTTCATCTATTTTCTTATGTGATAGTTGAATTTGGTTTTGTAAACCTCTTTTTTGAGGAAATAGAATACATAAATCCAATTAAGTCATTTGCATTAAATTCAAAGTGGAAAGTTTAATAGGTTCAATTTGATTCTCTCCAAAACATGGTCTATTAGAAGCCCATGCTGGGGTACTTATAGGAAAAAGTATCTCTATTTACATGTTTAACAGTGTGTGATAAAATACACACGTAGCTGTCATTGTCATACCTGGTGTTTGAGTATCAAGTAAATTATCACAAACTCAAAGCAAATTCTTTCTCAACAAGGTACTATTAAAAAAAGATGACTTTGCATCTTTTGTAATATTCTGGGTAGAGTTGAAACATGTTCTTCTCAGTAAAGTATCATAAGAATGGAAAAGCAAATATTCAGTGTACTCAGTACTAACATGAAGCCAGGAGATGACCCAGTACATGCCCAAATACCAGAAAAACTCATTTTAATTCAAGTTGGGGGGAGAGGGTTGGGGTGCTCTCACTGGATGGGCATGGGGTAGGCAGGGGTTGGCACACCTTTTGTGTATGGGACATTACCACAAGGTGAACTCTACCTAACAAAACCAAACATTTTGACCTGGTTGTTTGTACCCTCGAATTAACCTGAAATAAATGGAAAACAAGGTACAAAGTACCTGTGATGGCTTAGAAACTAGGCAGAGAAAACACTAACCTGCTGTCTATGAAGGTGTGGAAAATGTTTAAAAAGTTGTTTTTGAACATGGATTTGGTTTACTATTACTGCCACCTGGATGGGGTATCAGTCAGAAATACTTTAGTGGCTTCATATTTCCTGGTTTCAGCGTGTTTGAGTAGAGGAGTTAGAGACTTAGAAGGGAGGGAGGGAAAACCGGGAAGTGCGAGTCAGGGAAGCTCATCCATGATCTCAGCCTCAGGTGGCTGCTCTGAAGAGTTGTTGGGAGGCGCCTCGGATTTCTGCCTGCAGCAGCAAAGCAACCATTCCCAAGGATGCCAAGAACTGACTGTGAATTTCACACTGGCCGGCAACTGACTTCAAAAAGTAATCTATTTGAAGTTCCTTTGAGAGCTTCTCGTTGGGGAGAGCTGTTCGGCAACTACACAGAAAGGGTATTCTGGGAAGTTGATTTCTGGCTTCTTCAGGTGAGCTCGGAACAGGATTTTGATGCTGAGTTGACCACAGACAATTCATCATACAGAGGGATGCTCCTCTTCTCTTTAGGATAAGAATAATTAAGTAATACAATTATTTTTATTACCCAGTTTTCCAAATGTTATAAACTATTTTTCACGGTAAATAATTTTGTGAAGTTTAGAATATATCCATCTTGGAAAAAGTTGAGTGGAAAAATTTCTCCTATAAATTTAAATGACATATCCACAGTTATCCTATTCAATAGCTATAGAAATTAAGAAACTGGATTCTATGTACATACAATGTAGTTCTCCTTAGAATACTTTGAATCATAGATGATAATGATTTTCAACTTAGGAGATACTTTCCTAGAGTAAGGTATAACACAACGTTGGGTTAGTGAGGAGAAAGTCGAGTGTAGTTTGAAGTAGTTTATAAAATTTACTATTGTTTTGATTTGGTTTTATTGAAGATATTAAATTCATCTTGAAATTTAAATCACATTAAACTAGGTTTAGTATGTGTTTAACAGGAGACATGGACTACAAAACTCTAGAGACATTGATACAAAGGGCCATGCTACACAGGTCCTCAGATTGCGTAGAGACACTCCTTCTTGTGAAAGGATCCTTCCACCTACCTTAGAGGATGAAAGAGGGATCCTCTGAACTGTTTCTGGGGTTCAATAGGGAACTAGGGCTTTGGTTAGTCATACCTATATGGGTTGAAATGAAGCTCATTACAATGAGAAATGAAGCCTCCTCATGGATTGTTGTGAAGAGAAAGAAGCTCGTATTTCTGAGGACTCAAGAGAATTCACCTGCTTTTACCTGTAACTCTTGGCAGGTTCGCCTCGGTTTTATTATTATGTTTTCTACATCTCTTGGCAGTTTCTTCTCTGTTTTATTATTATATTTTCTGAACATAATAGGAACAAAGAGAGGAACTTTTTCTCATATTGTTGTTCAGTATTTGAGGGTCTTAAGAGAATAATTCTGCCTTTTCCCTCTTCTAAGTTCAGATTCAATTAAGAAAATGGCCACATAGCTTAGAAAGATGGAAATAAAAATATTAGTTATATTGCTAAAGGGGGTTGGGAGGTGAAAATTTGATCTGTGGACAAGAATAAGTGTTCCCAGATACTCCCCCACATCTGGAGATTGCAATGACTATCCCAGGAAGAGTCTGGATCTGTAGAGTGGGCACATTTACCCAGAACTTCTGTCTTCTTTTTTTCAACCCTGTCTTGCCTTGATGTTTTCCAGAGGACAAAGATTCTAGTGTAAGTAGTTTATTTGGGAGAAAGTACAGCAGGTGAGTGGAGATTGGATATAGGGAAGGGGGAAACCCGGTAGTGTGGTAATAAGCCGACTAGCCCAGTGGGAAACTGTCTTTATCCCATGGGGAGACTCTGTAAACAGGGTAAAACACGCACTTCATTATCATCCCCGGCAAAAGGCAATGGGGCTGGAGTACTTATTGGTGGTGATGGAGAAATGCTCCCAGGGAGTATTAATTTCTACTCCTTTCTGTGAGTGCCTAGGAAGAGAGGCCTTGTGTGGTTTGAATAAAAATCCCTCCAGCTTAGAGATGGAGACACTGACAGCTGAAGGTGGATGAGGGCACATGGATATGGTAGGGAAAAAAGGACACTTGTGGGCACTGATAATGTCTGTGTAGCGTTCAGAGAGAGACTGGTCTTCAGACCAGCTTCTGGATGGGTCGCCATGGGCTCTGAGCCTGAATCAATGCCTCTTGTATGGAGGAGGTGAAGCAGAGGAATCTGAAAACCTCTTGCAGGCAGACAGATCACAAAGAAAAAGAGAAAGAAAGGGGCTGGGCCGCTGACATCATGCCTCCTTTATTGAGCAGTTGGGAAGGAGAAGAGAGAAGGATTGAAGTCACCTGCTCAGACTGTTCCCTCCAGGAGAGAGGGCAGAGGTTTTCTATGCCACAGGTCAATGTAGGAACATGGGGAGAGGAAGAATGGGGTACTAAGGACCAGTGCAGGAATGTGAAATTCAGAATTATTCTTTAAAAGATGAAGAGATTTGTTAACACCAACTATGGAGAAGAAATGTGTACAAACTACATAAGGGGTCATCTTTTTAAGAGGGATTTAAGGTAAATATAGACAGTGAGGTCCTCACATACATGTTGGTCTTCTTTTTCTATTTCTGGTCCCTTTACAACCAACTCTTTCAATCACTTTCCTCTCTGTTCTTCTACTTTTGTCAGTGATCAAAGCTTTATTGCCATTGTCAAGAGCTCTAAACTGCCATAGGTCACATTTGATGGGCAGGGAGCAGGGCAGAGAAGGAGACAGGGGACATAAGTTCTGACGTTTGCACCGGGGCTGAAGATAATAAGCAAGTGTGGTTTGCGAGAGGCAAGTGAGAGAAAAATAGCTGCTATAGTGACTAGCAGGGTGGGAAAGAAGGGTGGGACACTGGATAGAGCCTAAGGTTTACCTTATGTACTTACGTTCATTGTTCTTTTAAAATGAATAAATAATACATGTGTATGGCTATTAATACAAGGCCAGTCCATAAGATAGTAGAGAGGATAAGCTGCTGGAACAAATTCACCCCAAAATATTGTGGTCTGAATGTTTGTGTCCCCTCAAAATCCTTATGTTGAAACCACATGGCCAATGTGCTAGTATGGAGAGGAGCTGCGCCCTTTGGGAAATGACTGGGCCAGGAGGGGATAGTTCTCATGAATGGGGTGATTGACCTTATAAAAGAGACCCAAGGGAACTCACTTTGGGTCACAGCTAGAAGGCACCCTCTCTGAAGAAGCAAGCCCATCAGACACTGTGGGACACCTTGATCTTGCACTTCCCAGCTTCCAGAACTGTAGGAAATACGTTTGTGTTGTATTGCCCAGTTCATGGTATTTTGTTATCCCAGTGGGAATGTACTGAGACAGGCTCACAGAGATACAAGTTTCTTTCTGTCTGACGATGCAGGGGCGGGTAGGCAGTTGGTATGGGTTGATGGTTTTGTCATAGTCCCCAGGTTTCTTCTTGATACTTCACTGTTCTGGGTATGTTTTCTTGTCCTCGCTGGCAAAGCTGCTCAGGTTGGTACTTTTCAGTTCATAGGGAGCATGGAAAAGACAAGAGGAAGCCAGAAATTTCCTTTGAAGAATGTGTTGAGGAAGTCAAACCTGTCACTTCTGCTCACATCTCCTTGGGAAGAATCTAGCCACATACCGTATTGAACCAGAATGGTCCTGGGAATGATACTCTCTACCACAGCAGCCACGTGCTCTTCCAAAACTGTGGTGGAGTTTTATTAATAAAAGGAGGAATGAACTAGAAGAACAACTGAGAACACATAGAAAAAGCATGCTAAGACATTTTCACAGATTTTAGGTGACTAATCTCATGAATGTTCGCATGTGTTATATAAAAATAAAAATCTCTGTCATTTTTGTCATGAAAAAAGTTTGGTCATTACACAAACTTTTAAGTTTTCTTACCAGGAGATGCTGAAGATAAGTTTAATTATTAAATGAATTTAATTATGAGCACTGGATTTATTTTACCTTAGTCTTATAAAAAGATAGTCCTACATTTTTTTTTTAACCTATGCATTCTAGATTGTACTGTCAACTCTTACAGTTTCAGTGAAGTACTTATTATCTTATTTTTTACTTACGTACATTTTAAAACATGATTTCCTTTTAAATAATTTTCATTTTTGTTATCTAATATTAATTTGAATGGAGCATGGCAATGAATAAGCAAATACTTTGATATTTTCCAAAACAAAAGTTAAATAATGGTCTGGAACTCAGGTCAGCATAGGAAACATCTTTAGCTCATCTTGGATCTGGAGGTCCCTAAATCTGGGTTAATTCTCAGCCCACCCTTGGCCTTTGTTGTGTTGCTGGAAGCCTGGTTTAATTTCATGACTTAGTATTCAACATGGAATCTAGCATGGTTACTTTCACAGAGTAGATGCTTAATAAATATTGGTTGAGTGGTTGAATGGGGCATTCAGAACTCATCAAAAATTGTGGGTCCTTTGGACCAAAAGTAACTTGAATTGGTATTAATCGTCTTTTTCAAACAAAAATAATTACTCTTGGGGGGAGTTTGTTTAACAATGGGAATAATTGCCTATGTAACATAAGGGAATAACATGTCAGTAAATATGGAAAATAAACGAAGAAATATCAAAGTATCACACATTGTAAAAAAAAGCGTAAAAAGTCTGAGAAGCAACTAACACAGTACTTGGCATAATAGAGTCTCAGTAGATAGTAGCCACTTTTTCTGTGTTCCTTATGTCACAAGACAAAGAAGTAACAAGTTTTCCACCAACCCAAAGCAAGGGAAATCACAGCTTCCTGGCAGTTATTCTCTATTTTAATAGGGAACAAATTCAGTTCTCTTATATAGAAGAAAGTTGAATTTCAGAATTTAATAAGAGCTGGTTTGAGAAACACTCTCTTTATACAAATTTAGCATATAAAAAGATCTAGAAATTACTAGAACATCTCCTCTAATTTTACTCTATTTGTAAAATACCCCAGGGAACTCAGCAAGCTTTTACAGAACTTAGAGCCTGGTGAGTTCAGCAAACCTTAATGGAGAATATTTTTTATTCAACTGTTTCTCTGGTATTGCCCAGTGGTAATATATTGGGATAGTCTGAACCCCCAGAGGACACCAGAAGGTTATAGAAACAGCATATGGTATCTGCCTCTGATTGATATCAAAAATTATTTCCTAATTATTTGGCAACATTATCCCATTTTTCCTCTTTCGAAAACAGAATTCTACTCTTATTTTTTTGCAGTTTGCTACTTAGTCATTTGGTATTAAATTCTTGTACTTTTAGTATTCTCTCTTTTTTTATTTCCCAAACTTTTAAAGTTTGCAGTAATCTTAGTAATTTTTAAAGCTGCGTGACATGTTTTTTTTGACACATCAAGGCTATCACTATTTAGCTTTCCAACTTCTTAATTTTAATAGAATTTGCTTCTTTTAAATTCTTCCTCTATCTTACATAAAATTGATGTTTCCCCAAAGTTCAGGATATTGGATGCAAATTTTAGCTTCTTGAAATGACTCTTAACTACAAAACTCTGGGAATGAGGAAGCTGTTTATTACATCTTCATTTTTTGACAACTGATAACCAAGGAGTTAGGTTACTTTAAAACCAGTCTCCTTCCATTAATCCTTAATGATATAAATCTACATTTGTTATTTATAGTTTGATATATCATGTAGTAGAGTTACTTGTTTTAAATTTTTTTGAAGTTAACATGGCACTTCTAAATGATTTTTGAATTAGAGTTACAATTTTTATATTAATTTGCCTACAAAAATGGAAGTCAGCTGGCACAATTTTAATTCATTCACCTAAAGAGAGCAAGAGTGGTCAATTTTATTTCTCTCAATTCTTAGCTCACAACTATGATGAGATGCTCATTTTTACTAATTTTGAATAGTGAGCGCCCTGGAGTTTGTCGTATTATTCTTTGTAATAGTTTGTACACTTTGTACATTGTATTTTCCCCATTAATTTTGAGTAGTGAGCACCCCGGAGTTTGTTGTATTATTCTTTGTAATAGTTTGTGCTACTTCATACATTGCATTTTTTCCCCCTAATAAAATAAATCAACTACTCTGCCTTAAGTCATTTAATCTTGGGGGGTAGTAGGAAGCTGGGTTACATCTTAATAAAGTAGAAAATGTGCCTGTTTTGTTAGGTTAGAAGGTCCAGGTGATATGCATGAAAGCGAAGTAACTGAGTGTGAATTTCATGTTAGTTCAATTAATGGACGCAGAGACAAGCACATCATCAGGCATGATTGAAGCAGGGTACTTCCTAAACAAAAATTCATTTCAAGGTAATGTGTGGTCTGTCTAGAAAAAGCATAAATTTCCTCACGTACAAATGACCCTCCCCAAGAAAATACAGTTTGCCATCTAGATTTCAGGGGCCCCCCTTTAACAGGCTGTTTCTGGTAATGTACATTTGTCACATACCTAGTTTGTATTTTTTCAAACAGCACCTTCAGTAGGTCTCAAATAATAAGAATTAAAGGAACTTGAGTTTCCCTCAGTGTTTTAGATGTTTTACAGGCTGCGTTTAAAAATGTGAAGATGGGACTAATTTTGGCTGTGTGGCAAGGTATCAACTCCTATTTCCCTTCATCCTCCTCCACCCCCCCACCTCCCCCCGCCCCCCACCTCCCAGCATGTATTTTGTAAGGTTTACTCATTATAATTGTTAATTTTCTTTTCCAAATTCACTTTTAACAGCAGGCTGGTAGATCGGCTCCAAGAGCCGGCGGCAGGCCCACTCGTGCTCGGGGAGGGGAGAGGGTCGCGCGGCGCGGACTGGGCGCCGGCGGCGGTGGGAGCCTCCCCGGCAGACACTGCAGTGACACTGCCCTCCCCGGGCTGGTTGGAGCATCTCACTGGTGACGGGTCTGAAAGCACGTGGCTACGTCATGGAAAGCCAGTCTTTTCAATGCAAACTTCAACTCCTCCTCCTCCCTCTAATGCCTGTAACTCACATCCGAGGCTGGGCGAGGAATCCGGAGGGGAGATTTTCCTCATGCTCACGGTTGTTGCGAGCTGGAAGAGTGAGAGGAAGGAGGAAGCGGATTTGTGGCGCTCTCTGCCTACTACCAGACTGACAAGGGGAGGGGGCACCTAGATTTGCATCCTTTCTTCGTGGTCTTTGAGAACTGCAGGTTCAATCCGATCCCACTGAGCGCTGGCGATTGATTATAAAAAAAAAATCGACACGGGGAGAAGGGAGGCTCTGTCTTCGGCTGTCAGACTGAATCTCGGAGGAGGTGGTATTGGTGTGTGAGTGTGTGTGCTGGTGGTTTTTTTTTTTTTCTTTTCCTTTTTTTTCTTTTTTCCTTTCTTTCTTTCTTTCCTTTTTTTTTTTTTCCCTTCTCTCCTAGGGGCTACACAATGGCAGTCTTCTCTCAGTAAGATGAATCCTGCTTCGCCTTCTGCAGATCCACCCATCTTCATAGCGATCAAGTAAAAGGCTATGGTTTTCTCTTTGGGGATCTTTTGTGCATTACTGCTCTCCCTGATTAGTTTTGGTCTCAGTTGGGATTTCTTTGCTTTTTTGTTTGGCTTCATGCTGAAAAAGGATTTTTTCCCCAACCTTTTGGTAATAATCCGATGGTGACCAAGGGGGGATAAATCATTCACCCTGGCCGAAAAAAAACAATCGCTGAGAAGTCTCAAAGAAATATACCACGTGAGGGGAAAGAACTGGGAGAAGATCCGGAATATTATCGTTTTTCCTATGGTAAAACCGGTGCCCCTCTTCAGGAGAACTGATTTCAAATTATTATTATGCAACCACAAGGATCTCTTCTTTCTCAGGGTGTCTAAGCTGCTGGATTGCTTTTCGCCCAAATCAATGTGGTTTCTTTGGAACATTTTCAGCAAAGGAACGCATATGCTGCAGTGTCTTTGTGGCAAGAGTCTTAAGAAAAACAAGAACCCAACTGGTAAGCAAAACATGCCTCATGTTATGTTTTTCCGCGTAATAACCTGTCTGTTGCTCATGGAGCTTGATCTGCAGTTCTGCTATGCAGGAGGCAGGGGAAACATACCAGGAACCAGGACAGTGTTGCATGAATAAACAAGTAACAGCTGGATCAGTGGCTGAGCACCCCAAAACCATTATCAGCATCTCTTGGCTGAGACACAATCCATTGCTAGGAGGGAGGAGGAAACTTTTCTTAAAAATATGTGTTTGGTGGCCTATGTTTGGTGGAATATCGTAGGGCTATGGCTTAAGGTTGTGCCCGAGGCAGCTGAAGCTTCGGTAGTTGCCAGGAAAAAGAGCCGCGAGCTCTCCTGACTTCTGCTGCAGGTTCGGGGACATAGCCTGGTGCCAAGAACCTGCTCTAGACTTTCTGATTAGCTTGCACAATATTTGCCACCGCGATCACCTTTACCAAAGTAAAAGAGGCCCCCTCCTTCGCGGCCCGCTCCTCCGTCAGCCCCCGCCTCCCTCTCGCGTCTAGCTCCGGCTGCCCCAGTATTAACTCATCCCCCTGCCTGCCTCTGACACAGCCTGCCACTGGGTATACTTGAGCAGGGCTTATGCCTGGAGGGAACCCCAGACTCAGACAAGCCCAGCCCCTCCAATATTTGTGGTTTAACCTCCCCCCCGCCCCGCGCCCTTTGAAAAGCAGAGTTAAAACCCCGTCCTCTGGGTCCCAGCAGGGTGTGAGCCAGGCCGTTAGGTCCCGGCTTGAAGCCTCCTGGTGATCATCCGCCCCGGTTCCAAAGGGCTCCAACAGGGAAACTTGCAGTACATTACATAAGAAATGCAAATGCAGGTGATTTGGGGAGTCGGATCCCAGGGCTTCACTTCCTCGCTTCTCAGTCCGAGGAGCCCAGGGGCGGCCGCGGAGCTGTGGGCGAGCCACCCAGGGGACAAGGCCGGAGGGCTGCATGGTGGCGGCAGCGCGGGCGCCAGCGAGGAGGTTGGGCGCTGCCTTTCCCGGAACCGCGCTCGCTGGCAGCTGGGGGTGTGAGGCGTCCCCTGGCTCGGCTCAGGGTCGCGAGGGCCCGGGGGCCGAGTGTTTGTGTCTGGGGCTGCGTTTGAAGGAGGGGGCGGGGGGATCGGCCGTCCTGCAGTGGCAGCCTGGGCGCTGGAGGCTCCTGACGCTGGCACTGCGGTGCGGTAGATCACGGCTCTCCGCGGCCTCCCTGACACTCGGGGCTCAGCCGGGGCCGCGCTGACACCCAGAGCCCGGGCGGCCGCTGGGCAGCAAGTGGCTGCCGCCTCCCAGCCTCCGAACCTTGCAAATGCAGCCCAGCCGGGGTGGCGCGCTCCGAGGGGCTGCCGCCCGCCAGCGACGCGGGAGGCACGCGGGGAGGTGTGGGTGGGCGGGGATGGAGGTGGCGGGTGTGCAGGCTGAGCACCCTTTGTGGCCGTCGCTCCTGCAGCAGACGGGAGACTGCGAGTTGTCAGACCATCCAAAAGGGCAGAAGCTCGCGTGCTCAGGCGGAAAATGTGGCCTCCAGCTGGGACTTTGAGGTGTCAGTTTGAGGCTCTGGGCGGGCGGGCTGGTGCTGCAGTGGGCTCTGGGCCCTGTTCTGGAGTCCCCTGCCCCAAGTTCTAGCTTCTGCACCCTGTCCACTCACTCTCGGGTCCTCCCCCTTCGCCTGTCCTTTTACCCTTCTCTCTCCTTAACTCCTCAGCGCTTAGCAACTCTGAAAGGGCCCCGTCAGCCTGGGAATTACCTAAGGGGAAAAGGGGCTGTCACCTTACCGTCCACGTTTCCAATTCAGCTGTGTTCATACAAAACCAACCCATATCTGCAACGTTAATTTACAACCTAATCTGAGACCCTTTTTGCTAGACTTCCCTAAAGTGGGACAAGCCAAGCCTCCTGCGTGAGGAGGGGTTGCCGCCTCACACAGTAAAATAGTGGGTTTTGGGGTGGTGCCTGTGGCTCAAGGAGCACTGGCCCCAT